>JAKCPI010011850.1:0-211912 GCA_023213315.1 Euborellia annulipes | reverse complement strand
CCCGTAAATGGTTGCCTACGTGCAGGGCTCTAAAGCCAGGTAGACCTTTGGGTGGGACTTAATATTGTCCCTCACTGTACATCAGTAAAGTATTAGTGGCCGATTTTATTTAAAAGCTTATTTTCACGCCTTAGTGGTGTATATAACTGAAATAAAAAATTTCAACCTCATAGCTCAATTCCTTCATTATATTTTGAACACAGACCATTTTGCTGGACCGATTTTTTTTGGACTCAAGGGACCTCGAAACGTGTATTTCTATCAAAATTTCGATATCGTCATATTAAATAAATCCAATATTTCTCTCTAAATAAAAATAAGAGAAAGTAAAATTGTTCCTATCTCACTCTGGGATTCACAACTTGTGAAAACGTTGATTGCAACTATGAACTTCACGAACTAAGACTGGCTCTCTATTCATTTTTTCAATTTTTCTTTTCATCAAATTTTTGCCAGCCTTAATTTTTATAACCTTCAAATAATTTCCTAAATTTTAGAATAGGATTTTGGTATCAAATCTTTTTGATTTTATCTACTTTACCAAACTTATTCTAGACTACATAAAATTTCAAATTTAAGTTTTAATTAATTAATAAGAAAATCCTTTTTCATCTCTTATTAATATTTTAAGAAAGTAGCTAACGATTTAAGCCAAGGTAAATTGAATTTTTAATTACTCGATGTAAAATACTAATAATAATATAAATTTTTTATTACCAGCTTATTATCCATTTTGAAAGATGTAATTTCTGATTGCAAAACATAATAATAAATAACAATAACAAACCTGGTTTTCACTTTAAAATTTTTTTTATTTTTTTTTATTTTTATTAGTGAATAAACTTTAATCAATTTTGAGAGAAAACTTTTCACCTGAGACCTAATAAATTTTATTGATTATTAGGGAAAGTATTTTCTATTCTTTCTGTGTCTTTATTTCGGTTTACCAAAAATTTTATAAAAATACGGAAAATATTAAAATTTTTTTTTCCCATTGAATTTTCTCACATAATTATGTACCGGGTATTATAGACATTAATTTTATGAATTTAAAAAACATTACATATTTTAAATAATATAATGATAGTATAGTTCTTCACATACAGTATTTATATACTACACTATGTAAAATATAAGTAGTACTTTAATTTATAAAATTTGAAAAAAAAGGTCAAATGATTTTCACAACAGGGAAAAATGGAGTGATTAAGTGTGTCATAGGTTGATACATTGTCGAGAGAGAATTTACTAAAAAAAAGTAGTTCTCTGTTGTGACGTAATATTTGTAGAGGGGTTTGTTTGTATGTGACTAACTGTTACATAAAGGGGGGGGGGGGACTAGAAAATGTCAAAAAAGGCGTTTCGTAATATGTGGACGATCCCAGAGCCGAAAAAGTCTTTCGACTTTTATTAACTTTGAGACTTTTCCTGATTATCTTAGATATCTCCACTGATCTCACAAAAAGAAACGTTTTTTGAGATTTTCAAAAAACGACTTTTGCGACAGTTTTGTCTCAGAGACTTTTTTTTTTAAAAGCGATTTTTATGACCGACTTTTTTCAAATTTTTGAATATAATATGCGTTTTTTTTTACTCTCTTACGTATATATGTAATATATAGAGAGAAAGTGCAATCATGTCAAAAATTGTCGAGATTTTGATGGAAATACATGCTTTTTTTAATTTTACATTTTAGGCTACGGAGAGAGGGGGGGGTTGGATGTTTTACATTTTGAATTCTAATATACCTGCGGAAAATATATATCTCGACACAAAAGATCTGGTGTAACAACACAGAACACAACTTTCAATTATCGAAGGTAATTCGAAGTTGTGTGCTGCTTATCACGCCAAATTTTTACTTTTGTACTAATGAAATTAAATTTTTTTATTTATTTAATTAAATTCTAAAGAATTCTGTCATATTTCGGTTCTCGTCAGATAAGCTCTCTATTTCTTTTACTTTATCATATTATTAATTGTTAAAATTGACAGCGACATTTTAGAGATTTTTTTGCCAAAAACAGACATTTTACTGACTATAAAAAAGACTTTTAAGGTGACTTTTTTTCTGAAAATAAGACACTTTTTTCTGCTCTCAACTGATAAGACCTCAATAATGCAAAATTAAATTCAAATAAATAAATTTGGGACCGAGCAGATCAGCCTCTACGGTATTGTGATAAAGTAATAATATTATTTACTTTGCACAAATTAATTTTGTTTTGAACGCAATTATTCTGTTCGTTTTGAAACTACCTGAATTTAATTAGCTTTATAATTTGTTCTGGATGTTAAACACGTTTGTTATGTTTTAGTTATTATTTTTATATAATAATTATTATGTTTGTGAGACATTTATTAGATAATACACATTTTTATTATCAACTTTAAGCTCCTCTACCTCTTAATGCAGATTTTTTTTTTGCAAAATATAACATCCGTCTTTTTCAATCAAAACTGACTTTATGGATTTTAATCAAATTTGATGAGTAATTTTAACTATATTTTGTAGGAAATAAAGGACATGGGTCTTTCTCTCTTGCATATTTGCATGCAAGTTTTAATGCGAACTAAATTGATTATGGTCTTTTTAATAATATTATTAATTACCAAAAAAAGATGATAAGAATGTTTGAAGTCTTTTCCGGTAGCCTAAGGGTGGTAATGTTACAATTAATTCAGACGAAGTGATACTTGATTTAAAAAACCAAAATAGTACTATTCATATACTACAAAATAGATCTATTACATGACCTGCGGCCGCGTACCCGAGTTCCCTTTTCATTTTTATGTTATTATATTTTAAAAAATTATTATCGTTCCGTATATGTTTCAAAATGTATGTAGGCTACTTTTGTTTTATATATAATTTCTGTAAAAAAAAAAAAATTGCTCAGGGGCCCACATCTTGTGGGTACGTGGATAGCGACCACGAGCTACCCTAGCTGGGACAGGCAGTCCTTCAGTTCTTTAAATGTCTGTCTCTTCCTTCCACTTTTCAATAGACGTCAGACCGTGCGACGGGCCGGCCTGTCCTATTTCTTTGTTGTAAAAACGTATGATAGGGTTGGAGGGAAAGAAGTTCGCCAACCCCGCATCGCGGGACAAGGAGAGAAGAAGATAATTTCTGTAAAAAAATTTTTTTTAATAGCTACCTTTTTTGCATATCTTTTAACTACGTATTTAATTGCGGCTCGCGAAAAATTTCAAATTTTGAAAAATGGCACGGACTATCAAGGAGCTTGGCCACCACTGATATATTTTTTTTAAATCTGGTGTGACTGGCCGCAACTTTCTCTTACCTTTGGTAAGATTTAAAGTGATAATTTTAAAGAGCATCTAAAAAATTATTGATTTATGAATTTTAATCAAAATCGTTGGAGCGAATTTTGAGAAAATCGAAAAAAAACTTAAAAAGTACAACAGTAAAGTACTAGTAGCCTACTTTTTGGCCGATTTTGTTTACAAGCTTCATGACACGTCCAATCTCTAAACATACACACACACACCAATACGTATCCAAAATGGTCTTATTTTGGTCTTAAATCTTTGAAGATCCGCTGAAAAAAAATAGACTTATACTATTTATCTTATGGGTGTTATAGTAAAAACAATAAATCCTCTTTTTATTGTCAGTGCCCACCTTCAATAAAAGAGGACTATTTTTTTTCTCTAATTAATCAAATTGATTTATGAAATGTTTTTGTTTATCTCGTAACCGATTATTTAATATCAAAGCAACAAACATCCATTTTGATCCCATTAAAAATGAAAAGTATTTTTCCTTTTTGTCATTGACAAAGAAAAATTGATTACTAGAAACCAACTGGGTCCCCCCCCCTCCCCCCCCTCCCCCCCTTCAATATCGATTGAGCAAGTATTATAAATTCATATCATTAAAAGAGAGGCGAGCTCCATTTTGCGTTGTGTCCATTTACACGGTCAGTCGAATTAAATTAAGTTATTCTTCTAGAATCGGATATGAAATATCGTCCCATTCAAGCGCAGCTGTGAAATATGATTAAAACGATCCATAGCTGACATTGCCCAGGTATAACATTAATGGATTCGATAGAGAATCCATTGAATCTACCTGGAATGATTGGCAAGACAATCGCTATTGGTTATTAAGAATCTCTTCCCTCTTCTTAATTGTTTACTATTTATATGCAAATTCATCTCAAGTTTTAATCAAGATGGGTGTCAAATGTCTAAAACGATCGGGTAATAATAAAAATTTCGTTTTATGGTATTTTTTAAATTATTTTAAGGATATATTAAAATACAATTTTTGTTATTTTTTTGAAATACTTAATGCCGGTTTCTTCATTCATGGTCAAATAGCTTAAGCGACTAAGGGTCGATTTATTCAGATATCTTCAACTAGCGAACTTATACGACAGAAAGCAAATCATTTTTATAGTAATCTAGAACACCATTAACCTTCGAGTTAAAAAATGAGTTTTCTATATATAATTAGCAATCTGATGTATAGGGAAAATTTTGTGAAGTTAATAAATAATGATAATCTCTCTCTTTATTTATCGGACCTGACACGTTGTAGTTGAGGAGTAACTTTTATGGGCATAATTCTGAGGTGGGTTTCCGTTTCCTTTCTCAGGAAGAAGCATCTCAAATAGTCAGATAATTTTTTGCCATTAGGCATTTGAACTCGCGAAAGGCGGGCGGCGCGGCTAGTTGTGTTTCTAATTTCTCCTCTAAAGCGCCCATTTGCACTCGAGCCCGGCTCGACTCGCCTTCAAACGTGCCAAATTTAAAAGTGTGTGAGCCGAGCCGAGCCAAAAATAAAATAAAATACTTTACTAGTTGTTTCTTGATGGCTGGATATTATGATATGAGGATGTGGCATAAGGACAGCCAAGACGAAAAATAAAATAAAAATATATTTTTTGACATCATTTTTGTCCTAATGAAGAGTGCGATCGGCACTCGAAACGTCGACAAAAATGGATTTTTATTTTATTTTTCTCCTTGGCTGCCCTTATGCCACATCCTCATTAAATATTTTATATGAGAAACGAGCCCGATCCGGGAGAGCCCACACACTTGCGGATCTGCTCCCGAGCCGAGCCGAGCCGGACAGAAGACCCAGACGGATCTGTCCCGGCTCGGCTCGGCTCGTGAGAGCCCACACACTAGAGCCCTGCACGAGTACGGGTTGGCCCGTAGGCCCGTTTCCCGCCCGGCCCGCGGGCCGGGCCGGGCGGGCTTTGGAGGCCATGAAAAAATTACGGGCGGGTACGGGCGGGTAGCATATCTAAATAAACGGGTTTGGGCGGACGGGCATGCAAATGAAATTTTATTTAAAAATTGCTAGACATTTCGCTCCATTAGAATAACAAGGTTCTAACTGCACCAACACTAGTTTTGAGAAAAATGAAGTCAAAGATTGTAATAGCTGTAGTACGTTAAATATAACAGTTTTCGTCCCAAATTTTTTTAAAAAAGTTGTTTACATTAAAGTTATTATTTTCCAATGATTGGATGATAAAAAAACATTATCATTGATTTAAAAAAAAATAATAGCATTTTGCAGATAGAACTTTGTTATTCTGTAAATGAGCATTTTCAGAATAACTTAGTTCTAACTGCACATTTGGGGGGCCGCAAAAAACAAAATTTTTTAATTTCTTTCGGCCGAACCTTGTAAAAGTTGCCTATTGGCTAGAAAATGATAATGGCAAAGTTTTAGTTAAATTGGATATCGTTAACCCGTGCCTCAACGGGGTTAAAATTTTGAAAAAGTGCGATTTTATGTAAAAATTCATAGTTTTTACTTCATAAAATGAAAACCAATTGTCGTAGAAAACTGATTCTTGTCTCATTTCGTAGCAAATTTAATTCTCTTGAAGTTTTATCATAACGATTTTTTCGTCAAAATCTATAGTATTAATGATATTTTGAAAAATAAGTGGAAAATCACAATACAGACCATTCGATATAACTTTTTTCCGGAAAAATATTCGAAAGGAATGAAATTTTTACAGGTTATTTGGGGGTACTCTAGGATGTCTATCCTAGATTATTAACCTCGAGGGCCCTCAGTGAGGGGGGGGATGAGTGGAGGGTGACAAAGACCTCAAAAATTTGAGAATTATTTAGATTTTTCGCTTATATCTCGTAAACTAATCTTATTTTGCGAACCATAGCACCATGCAAAGTTGTAGAGCATTAAATTTACTAAAATATGGTACACTAAACGAATTCGTAGACTCAATACTGACCGAGGTACGGCCGGTCAAAGTTAGACGAATTTTCTCAAAATGTAAAAAATGTCCGAAAAAACGAATAGTCCTGAGGACATCCACTTTTTACCTAGAAAGTATTCCAAAGTAAATTAAATTTTTAACAAGTTATTTGTCTATTCTAAGTCTTGGACTTCGTGACTTAGTCCTAACTTGGAAAGGGGCAGGAGAGGAAAACACCTCAAAAGATTTTAAACTTTTTTCAGTTTTTCGCATATATATCGATAACTAACTAATTTAGACAAAATGTTATATTTCAGGAAAATTTATCAAACTTTGACTGGCCGTACCTCGATCAGTATTGAGTCTACGAATTCGTTTAGTGTACCATATTTTAGTAAATTTAATACACTACAACTTTGTTATGGACTATGGTAATCAAAATATGCTTAGTTTACGATATATATGCGAAAAACTGAAAAAAGTTCAAAATGTTCCCGTTCGACCTGAAAACGTTTCTGGCCACAATGCACAATACACCTTCTTGGTTACAGTAAAATATGCCGTAAGATTGTATATGTTTAGTTTTCTTAAATAAAATAGGCTGCTGATATCTACATGAGGAGTCATGATGACAGTTAGAACCATGTTATCCCAAAACAAACTTGCTGTTAATGTCAGATAGAACCTTGTTATTCTGGCTAGTTCCCTTATTTTCCAACATATCGCATTTAAGTCAGTTCCCTGCATAGATATACTAAAGAGATATTCATTAATGATGTAAACTCAATTTCGCCAAAAATGTCAGTTAGAACCTTGTTATTCTAATGGAGCGATTTGTTCATTCACTCACTAAATCTCGGGCGGGTATGGGCGGGTTTGAAAAAATTCCGGGCGGGCTCGGGCGGGCCTGAAGAATGGTAAAAAATTACGGGCCGAGTACGGGCGAGAAGTCAAAAAAAATACGGACACGGGCCGGTCCGGGCCAAAAAAAATCGGCCCGTGCAGGGCTCTACCACACACCTATGAATTTGGTTCGTTTGAAGGCGAGCCGAGCCGGGCTCGCTGGCAAAAGACCGCCGTGTATGGGGCGCTTTAGATAACAAACTACGATCTTGGCTCTTATTTTTGATTAGTTCAACTAGAATTGAATAGATAGACATGAATTGCTAGTTAACTATAACTGAAGAAACCGGCACCAAGTCACGTAATAAAGAACCTCCTAATGTATTAAATCTCATAAAATATATCATAATCATCATTTCATTATTAAAAGAAGTGTTTTATTTTCTTTTGATTATATTTCTTCTAACAATATGATAATGAGATGTGGTATTGTTGTAAAATTTAGTACTATAAGTCATTACAAGGCTGAGAATTTGAACTTGGGTGATAAAACCAGCCCTTGGGTTTGATTTTATAATAAGATTTAATATTTTAATTTTAGAAATAATTTCTAACCCCCTCTTCGTTGTCTATTAATGCCAATCACTACTCCTATAGAGAAGCAACCATATTTCCAGAGATTCATTTTTTTTTTATTCTTTTACTCTCTTACATTTTTTGTTGGGGGAGGGGGTAGGCAAATACAATTTTTATAGAACATTACTCATTTATTTAATATTTTCCCTGCCCCACCCTTTTTTATTAAAATGAAATTACCGTAAAAAAATATCTAATATTAAGAGAAACTGTCATATAATTAATGTTTTTCAAACATCATTTGTTACACATACTCAGAATTAGTCCTGGCAATTTGCATAAATTTTCTTTCCTACATTTTCCTTGAATCTAAACAAACAAACACAATTCATTCATTCATTCATTCATCATAAATAAACCCTCCATTTGTCATTTAATGTCTTTATAATCTCGCACACAACAAAATACAATTTATCGGGGCATTGTTTCCCGAAAAAGAGTCCTCAAATTTGTTCTGGATAATGGAGATGGGAGAAGGATGATTGTGTGTGTGTGTGTGTGTGTGTTCGAATGTGTGGGTGGGTGTAATTAGACATTGTGCATTGTGTGTTGCTCGAGATGAGTCAGTGCGTTAGTCACGCCGGCCGGCCATTTTGGGCTCCGCTGGTCCATTGATACCTGATCTGCCGCCTTTACCTTTTTACCTTTGCCTTAGCACACCATCATTCCCACATTTTTCACATACGCACTCAATGAAATATTGCCGAATAAAAAGTTTTTATTCTATTTGACCAAAACAAGAAACAAGTATAAAAGGAAAAAAGTGTCTTTTTAAATAATAAATTTATAAATAAAGAATAAAAAAACGACTTGCAAAATTAAAAAAAAAAAAAGAGAGAGAGAAAGAAAAGATATTTATGTCCATTTTAGAATAGAATTAAAAATAACGGGTTTAAGAGAAAGGTGTGATTTTGAATCTGAAATTTTTTTCTTAGTATTCAAATCGCTTCAGAAATTGAAAAATAAACAAAAAATTCTGATGTGACGGGTCGCAAGGCACACAACTTACCCTTGGTAAGAGAAAGTTGTGTTCTGTGCTTGTCACACTAGATTTTTCGTGTCGACATATCAAAGGCGGATACAAGGGGGGGGGGGGGGTAAAGGGGATAATTACCCCCCCCCCCCCCCCCTTAAAACCTGAGATTTGAGAAAAATATTTTTGGGATAAAAATTGTGTTTTTAATATAAAATTTTAATAATTAATACTCAAAAATTTTATTTGTATATAAATTCTGGTAAACAACTACAGAATGCACCTTTAAATTACCAATAATAAGAAAAAAATTGTGTGCTGTGCGACCAGTCACACCAGATTAACCCCCTCCCGATTTTGTTAAAAGCTTTTTCATGACCTAGGAGGGTGTCTTACTTAAATATAAAATTTAAACCTCCTAGCTCTTTTCGTCTCCTGAGATATTTTGTTTAAAGACAGACAGACACACAATTCAAGATTCAATTTTTTGTCTGAATCTTTTACATTTTTTGTTACACTTTTTGACTTGGGACAACCCTTCCACGGAACTTGTTTATTTGCGGTAGAGTTGTCCAGTTTGTCATTACGCAATAATTTCTACATTCTTATAATTATTATAATTCGATTGAATTGCCATAGGACCTTGTTCCATATTATTTTCCATTTTGTCAATCTTTACATTAAAAAGTATTTTTCTAACAAGTTTTTTTCATAAATATCTTTTATCTTTAAGATGTTTAGATTTCATGTACCTTTTCTTTGTCACTAATAATCAACTTCTCACCTAATATTTTTATAATTTTTTTGAAGCCTGTTTATGGTATGCTCACCAGCACTTGCCCATGCCGCAGACAGACAGACAGACAGTTCATGTTGCAAAAACCACTTTCTTGGATTCAGGGGACCTCAAAACGTGAAGATCCATCAAAATCTCAACATCGAATTTTTGACATGAAACCAACCATACTTTCTATATATATTAACACATATATAGGAAAGAGAAAGTAAAAATTTGATAAATTGTATTATAATCCTCTGGAGAATGAAATATTAAATAGAGTCACTTTTCATCTCTAAAGCAAACCGCTACCAATTTACCCCGGAAATAACTTTGGGTTGTTTTATGACTGCTGCCGACAGGAAATTTGGACCAGGTACCGTTGCCAGGGTTTTATGACTAAATTATATTTACCTTAAAAAAGAAACCTAAATATTACACAATAACAAAAACTGGCGCTAACAAAATAAAAAGGACAAACGTTATCTTTTGTCTCGTCTTTCTGGGTTGCCGAAATTAGTTCGTGTTCCTTTGCTTGAAGTTAGGCAACCAAAATAAACAACTTATTACTGGATTTTTTGATTGTTTTTTAGTCTTTTTTTAGCATTTAGACCCCGTTTCTATTTATTTCAATTTATTGGTAGTGAAATAAATTGTTGTCGCATGGGACGGGATGCGAACCCGCGACCCCTGGTTCAGAAGACCAGCACGCTAACCTCAGCATCAAAGCAAATATAAACAAATGAATTTGTTTATATATACTCTTTCTTTAATGACACCTGTATGATTTTGTTTTGATTTTTTTATCAAAATTAACGAAAATTTTCGGGATGGCCTATGGCCAACAGGCAAAATAAATAAAAAAAAACAAACGAAAATTTTCTTTTTCTTCTTTGATTATTTCAAAAATGTCAAAATATGAAATTAAAATTTTGAAAAATAACCATAGTTTATTTCAAGCAGTCAACATTTAAAATGCAAGTTTGAAACTAAGGTGCTAAGGGAAACTTAAATATATGTCGACACAAAAAATCTGGTGTGACCGTGTGACGGTGCACGACTTTCTCTTACCCTTCGGTTTGTTGTGTGCTGTGCGCCAGTCACACCAGATTTTTTAAAAAGGATTTAGTTTTTTGTAGATAAAAGTATTCTGCATGAATGTAAAATTTTCTAAATTTTAAAATGAATTTTTTTTCTATTTGACTTTTTTTTTTGCTCTTGGGAACCGTAGAGCAGAGATTATCCAGAACATTTTTATTATAACTTCTTTTAATATTTGTTTTTTATTAAAAAATATTCTTAAACTTACAAAGGCCATATTTATATTGAAAAACAATATAAAAATTCATTTCAAAATACAACGTTTCGGTCACTTAATGTGGAGCTTCTTCATTTAATAGGGCTATCATTAGAAATGTCGATTTAAAAAAAAAAAAAAAAAAAAAATTTAAGTTCATTTCTTTTTTACTTATATCACCTTAGAAAAAAACTCAAACGAAGTTTATAGATTCTTTAACAACATTTCGGTCAATTATTCTCTTGCCTTTTTTTAATTTATTCTTGTTCAATACGTAGCTTTTATACTCATACTTGTTTGTTATTTTTTAAATACAATATTTTAATAAAATTATTTATTTATTTTTCAGATATTTCTCCGCTATTATGAAGTAAAGCATTCTCTACTCTCCTCTCCAAATCGTTTTGTGTCGCTTCAAAAGCCAGTCTTCGTGTCGGCCTAACACTCAGGCGGAGATCATTTGGGTGAGTTGAAATTCTCATTTTTACTTTTTATTTTAATTAATGAATGACCGTCTCATTGAGATTTTTATTCACTATTCTTCTTTTTTGAAACGACACAAAAATCCGGTACGACCAGTCACGTCGGATTTTTACGAAGTGAAATGAATTTGATGGAAAAAAATCCCTAAGGATATTTTCTATTGCTTTTATTACATAACTATTCATTACACAACAAAATACATAAGAAAAAGTCATCACAATTTTCACTACCTGACTCCCCTTTTATTTAAATAAAATAGAATCGTCCACCTTCCCCCCTAACGATAATTAGTATTAGAGAAGCCTAGGTACCCTCCCCTCTCTTTTTGTAATCACATTAAAATATTCAATATAATAATTCCCCCTCTCTTCTACTTCCTCCCACTTCTGACTAATTAGCCAATCACAAGGGTTGTATTCTTTGGCGCCAATAGGCCGGCTTAGAAAAGACACTGAGCTAGCCTAGAGAGCTCAGTAGAGGGGAGGCTTTTGATTAGTAGTGAACCTATGCAACTCTTCGCAAGAAATACCCAAGCTATCTCATTTAATGTGCAGCCATCTTAGCAGATGGCAGGCTCTCTCGCGCTCTCTTCGTTTCTCGCAGTTTTTGCCTAGGTATTTGACTTCTATATTGCTAATTATTTATTAATTATTCTCATTAATCATTCAATATTTATAATTGATAGAAAATTTCAAGAATTTCTAGATATTTTTTTTTTAAATTTATTAATCAATGCCTCAACTACAAACAACACTTATTTTTACTTTTTGATGTTAGATGACGCCTTTAAGCCCCAGGCCCCTTTCTGAATATTAGTGTCGTATCTTATATCAATACATGTTATTTTTTTTTTTTTTTTTTTTTACTCTCCTTTTTAATAGAAAGGCTAATTTATTTTCTATTTATTTTATTTTTACCATAAAATATTCCTATGTACTCTGAGTTCATGATCAAATTTCCTATACTCTTATGTCTTTATCTCATTTGATATAAGATTTATTTATTATAATTCTATGTGTACAAACAAATTATTTTATAAAAAAATAAAAGATATATTCATTAACTCTTTATATAAACTTATACTTTGTTAAATATTGAATCAGTAGTTGAGGGCTAGGATATTCTTATTTGAAAGTAAAATTAAAGTCCAGTAATTCTTTCATCTCGTTTTTTCTAAAGCTTTTCTGTACCTTCTAAGACCCTGAGGCAAGGGCGGATACAGGGGGGAGGTAAAGGGGGTAATTACCCCTCCCCGAGGTTTGAAAAAAGAGAGAAACACCTCTGGATCCGCTCTTGCCCTGAGGCAATACAAAATCACTTCCATGCAAGAGTTGCCTATTATGCCACATTGCATTTAGGCTCAAAGAAGTACATCCTCTATCTATCTTATATCAGGTTTTTATCATTATTTAATCCATTTTAGAAATTTAATTTTATTAGCTATTTCATATTATGATTGAATGAAATCACACATACACAAAGGAATCTAAATATTACATAAAACAGAAAAATATATTATCGGAGTTGAAAATATTTTATTTTTTATTCTTGAATTAAATCATCATTTGTGATATTTATTTGTGGATGGGTCAAACGCCATACTTAACATTATCAAATCCCTTAAATATAAAATTAATGAATAATTATATTTTTAACATAGGCCTACTATTTTTTTAAAAGAATTTTTTTCTTAGTTTTTTTTCTCTTTACTTCTCTTATCTCTTTCGAGTCTGAACCTGTCTGGATTCTCTTTGTTTTCTTAAAGAAATTATTCTATAAGCACCCTTTACTTTTAGAAAAAGGGCATTTTTATAATCATCCTTCTTGCCTCAAGGTGAATTAATGAATGCAAATATTTTTTTTAGCCTTCTTTTTCTCTCCTTTATCTTTGGGTCTCATTTCACTTATATTTTATTTAAAAATATGATGTGATAGTTGCACCAAATTTTTTGCGTCGACATATATTTAGTTTGCCAATATACTGTATTAGAATTCGAGATGTAATTTTTTTTTTGTTCCTTTCGGCGTAAACAAAATAAATTATGCTAGGACTCGTTTTTGGATGACTTCGAGTAAGTACTAGTGCTTTACTGATGTACGTTTTTAGTTTTTGCCAATTTTCTTGATATTTGCTTTAACGATTTCATTCAAATTTTAAATATTTACTATTTGCCGTAAATAAAACAATCTACGATTGATCTCGTCTTTGGGAAACCTCGCGTACTAGTACTTTACTGATGTATTTTTTTTTTTTTTTTTTTTTTCAAAATAAATTATGTTTTTTTTAAATTTTAAAATACAAATAAAAATTTTCCTTCCTTTTCTTTTTTGAAATCTTCAAGTACTATTATTTTACTGAGGTATAATACTTTTAGTTATTTCCAATTTTATCAAAAGAAAAAAACACTGAGCTCGGTCATCCCGGAACTTATTTAATTAATATGCCGACACAAAAAATCTGGTGTGACAAACCCAGTACACAATTTTCAATTACCCAATTACATAAGCGAAAGTTGTATATTATTGCTATGCGAACAGTCCACCGTGTTATTTATTCATTGCACTTTTGGACTTTTTTCAATATTTTTCTTTTTTGACGGTTATAAAAGCGACATTAAATAAAAAGTGAATCTGAGGAAGGATATAAATGCAGGCAGCCAAGAAATAAAAACGCTCTCGATTCCCTTTGAAGGTCCAGACGTTTCGGGCAAAATTTATTCGCCCATCCTCAGTGAACTCTAGAATAGAATACATATAAGTGATGTTGATAATACAATACAGATGACAATTTTCATTATTGATGAGACTCACATTCTAGTGGGAGAGAGTTAAGTCTCCTTTGGTATACATAGTTGTTGTTAGGTCCTACTACGTATTCTATTTAATGTAACAATATGATGATAAATGAGTTTTTTGTTGTTAAAATTTTTTGCTATGACTTGACTATGAAAATAGCAAAAAAATTTTAACAACAAAAAACTCATTTATCATCATATTGTTACATTAAATAGAATACGTAGTAGGACCTAACAACAACTAAAAACAAACCCACCACCCCCCCCCCACAACACAACCAAACAAAAACCCAATGTATACCAAAGGAGACTTAACTCTCTCCCACTAGAATGTGAGTCTCATCAATAATGAAAATTGTCATCTGTATTGTATTATCAACATCACTTATATGTATTCTATTCTAGAGTTCACTGAGGATGGGCGAATAAATTTTGCCCGAAACGTCTGGACCTTCAAAGGGAATCGAGAGCGTTTTTATTTCTTGGCTGCCTGCATTTATATCCTTCCTCAATACATTTCCAGCCATTAAACATTAAAAAGTGAATCTATTTGATAGAAGTCAAATGAGAATATTACAATTAGTGTAATATTCCATTCAAATCTTGCTCTTTGAGCCAGAGGTTTGCTTTTCTCACAATTTACATTTTTTTTTTGTTTATTTTTTAGAAATCGACGAATCGCCTTCGAGAATTGACATCATAAAGAGACCATCCTTCATCAGACATCGCGTTACGTCAGCCAGGCAGTCACTACAGCAGATTCCACGAGTGTAGCAGCTACATTTAAAGTCTGTATGAACATTTACGTGGGCGTAGAGTAAGCAGTTTAGGATTTTTCAAAATTTTTTTTGACTTTTCTTATTCCGGCTTAAATATAGAATATTTTTACCTAGGTGCATGGATAGGATGTATTAATAATTACAAGCAATTCTCCCATTTCAGAGTCCCTTTTAGATAGTTAAAGATTTAAATTCAAGATTTTTAAATTAAAAATTAATTAATTTTTAAAACCACTTCATTTTTACTTTTTTTATTTAAATTTACATTAAGATAATTTGTCAAATTTTTTTCTAAATTCATTTTTTAATATACTAAATTTAACTTTTTAATTTTTTTATTAAAGAATAGGTTTTTATATTTCAGTACCCAATGCAGGTTTCGTTTCTCAAGGTAAAGGGATGGATGAATGTTCAATAAACAAAAGGTATACGATTATTGGTAATATAATTATATGTGGATCATGCACAGTACTCATTTCATCCCTTTACCCCACGAGGGAGCAACATCAACATATGAGACAATTCAAGTGTGCATGTATTATTATTTTAACTATTATTATTTAATTCAGTTTTAGGTTTTGCGTGTATGTGATTATTAACAAATACTATTTAAGGGGATCTATCTCTTTATGTTTAATGTTTAAGAATACACGCAATTCTTATTAGATTATTTAGAAATAGATAGGTTCTATATAGAGGGCGCATAATTAGAAAATCTCTACGCTCACGCATTTATATATTAATGGGGTTTTAGGCCTTCTATGTCGGAATTCTCTGATGTTCTCTTGAATTGACGTTCAATTGTGAATTGGTTCCTCAATACTGGCATAGGGTGTTGTTGTTCGTCCCATTTAGGTTTAGGCAGGGCTCCCAGGAGAGGATCATTTCACTTTTGACCGTTGTTCAAGGGAAATAGGAGAATTCCTCTATCGCATGTTTCTCCCTTTCGCGCATTTGAGAGAAAGAGTGTTTTCTCTTTCTCCGAGGCTCTTTGTCCATCAGTGCTGAGTTCTGGGCCTTGGTTGTTTCAGGACAGAATGAGTTAATGTTCAAGATGTTAGGAGTTCGTATAGGTTGTTGTTAGCTTTTAGGGTTCTTTTTTTTCAGCATGCATCTTGAACAACGTCATTCTGTTTCTGAGATGAGCAATCAAGGGGGATCTTCAGTATTGTATTGGCCGGGCTTCCTTCCTAACTCGTGAATGATTATCAGATCAATTATCTCTGCTCTATTTTAGTTCGCTATTAAACGACATTGATTAGGCAGGTGGGTGGAGATTAATTGATCTGTAATGTGTCTTAGTACATATGTACTGTATGTGTTCCATTTCCTCTTTACCTTTCTTTGGGTTTGTGGGCGCGTTTTCACCGTATCGTTTCGAAGTGATATAATGAAGGCTTACCTGCCTTCCGGGAGTGTCCGCGTTTCGCGATCGTCTCAAGAAAGAAGAGGAACTTCATTTTAGAATTAGATGACCGTCCCGGTCATAGATAGTGGGATTAGGTTAGCTTTTAGGGAAGCCCTCGTTGAGCCGAAAGAAGCAGTCTACAAAGTAAGTTAAAGAAATTTTCAATATTTTTCATAAAATATTACGTAGTATCAATGATATAAATTAATCCTTTAATTCTTCTTTTGTTTTAGATGGTTAGGGTGGAAGTGGGGGCTGAGATCGTCGAGATTCTTCAGGGCATAACCAACTGGATCCTTTCGTAAGTAATATTAAATCTAATAATTAAAAAATTGCATAATTTAATAAAAAATTTTTCAGTTCGGTCAGATCTTATTGAAGTTCCAGATTCCAACTCCTTTTTTAAGTTTTAAGAAACGATATTTGTTGATGTCGCATTTCGGAGTTCCGGAGGCTGAGAAAGAAACAAAACAAAAATGTAGTAAGGTATAGTCTTGGGGTTCTCCGATATACGAATACTCATTATATATTATAGAGACTAATTGTATATTTATTTCTTCTTTTGTTTTAGATGTTTGGGGGGGAGTGGAGGCTGAGATCGGGCAGAATCTTCTAGGCGCACAACTGAATTATTTTGTAAGTAATATTAAATTTAACAATTTAAACTTCTATTTTAATAAAGAAATTCTACTTTTCTCATTTTTTTTATAGGTACTTTTGAAAGAACATTTATTTACATAACAAGACTTTTCAAAATCCTTCAATAGAAATAAATTTTTTTCGCTCAGGATGAGAAGCGAACCTGGGACCCTATGCACGAGAATAACCTCTTTGAAGATTTATCAGGTGTGTTATGGTTACGTCTATTTCAATGGTTTCCAAACTTTTGTTACAATAGCTACCTTAAAAATATTTAATCGTATGACGTACACTTTACTGATGTGGAAGCATTCATAGCTCAGCGCCATCTATGAATCATCGCGTGGTTAAGTTTGGAACTAAAGTGCTAAGAGCAACTAAATATATCTCGACACAAAAAATCTGGTGTGACCAGCACGGTGCACAACTTTCCCTTACCGAAGGGTAAGAGAAAGTTGCGTGCTGTGCGCCAGTCACACCAGATTTTTTAGTATACTAATCTCATCCCATCTTTTCAAACTCCGGTTTCGGCCAGGCCGAAGTTTCGGCTGGTTTTTGGTCGAAACATTTATTAATAATATTTTAAAGTGTAGGTACTTTTTTTTAAACTGCTTTATTCTCTATTATTTTATTTTAAATTGAATTATTTTTCTTGAATTTCTTGACAACCCACAACATTCTAACCCTTTTTATTGTATCTTTATTTTAACAAAATATTATCATTTGTGAGAAACACGCTTGTCTGTTATAATTTTCAGTCGCACACTTAGGGACAGACAATCCATTGTCCTGAGATAAGGACCCGTTTAAGCTTTTTGTTCCTTTCCCCTATTCTTCTTCGTTTGAAATGGGGAGCCAACAAGACAAGTGTGTAGAGGGATGCAGTCAACGATGCTTTTTCTGCATCAATTGACAAGACTATCTATATTAAAATTGAAATGTGATACTCTATAATATAGAACAACAAAATATTTTTCATGTAATTTATAAATAAATCATCACCGCAAAATAAATTTTTCTTTAGGGAAGATTAGTTGGCTTGTCCAATCGCTTGAAATATTTGAATAATTGTTACAATAAAGGGGAGATGGGATTAGGATCAAAGTCCGGAGAAAACGTTATTTAGTTTCTTTCTTAGGATTTAAATGGTTAAAGGGGTTGCGTCTTTTTTTCGCAGTATTTTTAGGGAAACATGTTTAAGAAATTTTATTAATAACTACCAACGTCAACCCCCTGAACTCCTTTTTTTTATCCACGGAGGATTTCTGCCTCTAAGCGGTTCGTTAATAAATTCATTTTACTGAGATACTTTTTCAGTTTTTTTCTCAAAATTCGCTTCAACGATTTTGATTAAAATTCAAAAATCAATTATTTTTTAGATGCTCTTTGAAATGTATATTCTCATTTTGTCCTTGGAATTGTTTGAAGTACACTTTACTCTTGTACTTCATAGGATAGATAGGAGAAATGGCTGCCATTGTAACAAAATATAAATATTTTCTCATACTTATGAATTTTATTACATCTTGATTTTGACTTTCTCTTACCTATGTAATATACAGTATATATATAGAGGGAGAAAGTATTGGAGTATTTGAGCCTAATTCATAGACACATTTCCTAACAGAGAAATCGTATTTTCAACAATTCACACTGAAAGTAATAATAATTTTGAAACGAAAATAATTTTCGATTCTCTTTTAAATTCATTTTTAATTTCCAACGGGAAGTTAATTAAATAGATCATGCTAGACAGACAGATAAACTCAAAGACGTACGGAAATTAGCGAATGTTATTCGGGCATCGGGCATGAGGTTCTTAAGGTTTAAAAAATATCTTTTTCAATTTACTTAATAATATTTTGAAAAAGGTGAACATTTTCATAACAAATATTTTGGCCCTAATAAATTTATTTAGTCTAATTTAATTTAATTTCGAAATTTTGATGATTTTCTTTTTTTTAAGACCTTCTTAATTTGCTTCTCTCTCCGTATATAACTTACGAGAACTCGAATTGCAATTGGAGATGGCTGATGAGGTTTCAGGAGATGATGAAAAGGCAGCCAAATAAAACAAAAAAATTTCATTTTTCTCTGTCAACGTTTCCAACGCTCATCGCTCTCATCATCAGGACCTATGGTCGACAAAATTTATTAATATATCAGAGAGATTTACATTAAAATAAGATAAGTACAGATAAAAAAGTCTTAGGCTTGAATTGCCCAAATATAGATGATCCTGATGATGAGCTCGATGAGTGTTCGAAACGTCGACAGAGAAAATTGACATTTTGTTTTTTTGTTGGCTGCGTGTTAATCATCTCCTGAATTTAAAAATGCAATGAGTTAGATCGATTTAGTTTTTTTTTTCTGATTTTACTAGGGTGAGTTCTGGTTTCCATCGTTAGATTTACGGAAATAACTTGGAATGATAACTTTATTATTTAACTTTGATCAAGATTTGTTGTTTAAACGACCAGTTTTTATGCGTTATAATTTTCCTTTCTCCTAGATTTATTTATCTTGACTGAGAAATACCTCCACATCTAATACAAATTATTAACAATTATTTTTTTAAACTATTTATTTAAAAAGTAAAAAGACTAAATAAAAAAAGAATGTAGAAGTTGTCTTAAAGTATGCTTTTAAGGAAGAAGCACAGTTGCTATATTAATTATTAATTAGGCCACTTAAAAGGAATAAAAAATGCCAAGGTTGTTATTTATAAATTCATAACAATTTAAAAAGACCATCTTTATTAAATTTCTTGGTGTTATCTGAAATTCTTCATCTTTATTACCTGTTCTAGTTCAATTTAGACGACATCAACTATTCTTTTTATTAGGTCTCTTGAATCAAGAGCCAATATCTAAGAGACAACCATTAAATTAGTGTAACTTTATCGGTAGGTTGTCTTGACCTGGAATTTATCTAAATTGCCTCTTTGGTGTCCGACGTCGTTTGACGGTTGAGGTGATCTAGTTACGAACATAAGAACGCCATTATTTATCGATAATTTGTACGGGAACTTAATGCCGATGGGTTGTTACCAGTGGAAATGATCATCAGATAGGGGGAATAGTATAAATTGGATGGAGAAAGGTGGGGGGAGAACGAGATAAATGGAGGATGTGTAACGAAGGAGTGAAGGTAGCAACGTGGTCGTCGGCTGCGACATGTGCTTGGGCTCGTGGGTGGCCACGACACTAACTTCAGAGTAGTCCTCGTTCGGTCGGTCGGTCCCCCCCCATTACGAAATTACCTGGTCGTTTACTACAGGTACTGTGGTCGGTCGTCCTCTCTCTCGTTACTGTTGTCGTCGACGTCAGCATCGTGCTTTATGGTCGGTCGTGGGCTATTCAAGCGGGACTGAGAAATTCTCGGTCCTACGATGCAATGAACTAAACACCCCAGCTATTACGCTGTTTTTTTTTTCGTTGATTTTCATTAGAATTAAATTCATTAAATTTATAAAAAATGAGGATGGTGAAAATAAGATAAAATTTTGTTGACGTTCCTAGAGCTCTGTGTTGTCTATTATAAAAAAATTGGCACTTGAAATGTCAATTTTTTCTCTCTATATAGATTAAAAAACACTCACACTTTTTTCTTCACACTCACATTCACACAGTCTTTTCGGCAACTCTGGCCATATAAGACTTTTACGATATCCGTTATTGATTAATATATCCTATTGGGAGTCCAGGCATTCTTATTTAAGCCATTTGGTATCCAAATGGCTTAAATAAAATCATCGGACTGCCTGGGATCTGAACCCGCGACCCTCGAAATAGAAGGCCAGCACGATTTCTTCCTATATAATAATCCAGCCGTTAACAATCAGGAATTTATAAACTGATGAAAAAGGCTCAATTGATTGACGAAATTTTATATCTTATAGTAAAATTTTCTCCTAAAAAGACGATGCACTTTTTATTTTCAAATATAGCAAAATGTTTGTTGTTCGGAGTATTGACACCAACAATAGGCTGTTTTTTTTTAATTTTGCCCTTTCGGCTACTGAGGCCTTTCAGGGGTTTCAACACACATATTTTTTCATTTTAATATACCAGGAGACGTTCCACACGCTGTTTCCTCGGGATAGGTTATGTTAGGACTAAACCCTAGAGGAGGATTGAAGAAATAAAGAAAACATATTGGCTACAAACTTATTTTGTTTTTTATTTATTGTATTTTGCATTATCTTCTCAGGGAGTAAATTTCCTGTAACCAGGCATTGAATTTCTAAATGAAAAAACAAAAATTAAAATTATTTTCATCGAATGTTTTCCTCCATTTCTGCATTTAATATGATTACGTAGGTGAAGATAAACCAATTTTATTTTATTTTTAATAATTAATCTTTTTATCGATTTTGCCTTTTGACTCATCACCAGCTAGAACAAGATATTTAACATAATTTGACAAAGTAATACACTATAGAGAAAATTGCACACAAAAATTCAGATTTGATGATATACATTTTATCACCATAGTCCAAAAACAGAGTGGGCCTGTATATATTGTGGAACCATATTCTTTTTTTTTTTTTCTTTCAAGAATCTAAAAATATAAAAAAAAGCCAAAAAGACTAGTCACAATACTATATACTCTGTTTTTTTCTATTGTGACAAAATGTTTAATCAAAGAATTTTTTTGTGCATTTTTTATAGTGTCTCTTGTCAAATTATGTTAATATCTTGTTTCCACTCTGATGATGTCATAGGACGAAATCGACAGCCAAAAGAGTTAATTAATAAAAAATCAATATTAAAATCTGCCGTTTTATTCTTCACCTAAAATTATTTTCATCGAATGTTTTCCTCCATACCTTGAATTTAAAATTTGAACTTATTTTTGGAGAGGGGTTGTTTTAGAATTTAGCTCGGGATCCGACAAAGCTCTCGGCGGCTCTGCAGCCTATATCAAAATATTTTGATTTTTATGTTTGAATAATGAATATTATTTAATTCGATTTTGGGACATTTGAAGTTTTTATAACAGATATAGATAATATAATATAATAAAACCGTTTTTTTTAAATTTGGATTCGACATATTCATAAATGGCATTTTTAACATTCTTTCTCTTATCTTATAAATCGTTAACTTTTATTCACATAATTTAATCATTATCAATTGACCAGTAAAAATATAATTCTTTATATTAATTAATACTTTAAAATTTGTATCGAAATAGCTGCCTTTGAAATTTCTTTCTTGATATCAAATCTGAAATTTTATTTTATAATAGACTGAACAAAAAAAAAAATTCATCTTTATGCAAGCGAACGAACGAAATGAATAAAGGAATATAATAATATAAAATGTTTAAGAGGAGGGAGGAGGTTATGGATGTGGATTGAGTCCCGAGGCAGTGCATATATCTAAGCAAGAAGAAGAGCTGGGAAACAGCCGATCAGATTAGATTCTAGAGAGGGTAATTAATGCTTTGAGGAGGTCATGAACTCTCGACCCTTCGTATAATTCCTTCCTCATTCTGTACACTGCTAAGCTCGGTTCAAAAAAAAAAAAAAAGCTAATTTAGCAATTCTTTTCAAAAAATAAAAATTCGCATTATTGATCGAATAATTTCCTATCTAAATTGCATAGAAAGCAAGCCAAGTGATTGTTTTCTATTTGCCTTAGTACAAGTACACTAAATATTCTCTCAGAAAATTAAATGCGTTGTTAAATTGTTTTGGGAAAATAAATGATTAGTCCCCTAGAGAGAGAGGAGAAAATTTTCATATAGATAGTCATCGATTTAAGATGATTAGGCTTATTAATCTTGAAACAATTTAATGATTCATATTAAAGAAAATGAGTTGTTTCTTAAAACAAATTTACTAAAGGTCCTATTTATTTTTCTGTTATAATTTTTTTTTTTTTTTTTAATGATAATAAATTATAAAGATATGGATCGAGAAAAAGATATTTCTTTAATTAATCACGAGTAGAAAATATAAATATATCGTATAATCTTTATAATAATAAATTTATTTTATCAAAGTTTGAAATTTGTAAAACAAAAATTTTTCATTCATGATTTTGAGATAAAATTTTATAAAAAAAATATTTTTCTAAAATATTCACTTCTCGTTAATTAATTTCTATATATTTTTATTTTATTATAACATCAATCACATTTGTTCTTGGATTGAGAATTATCTGAACTAAAACTCGCATTCTGCACTCGACCTTGCGATAAATTTCGTCTCTTTTCGACATGTCATTTATCCAGTCTTTGGGCCGGTTGCTTCACAGAAATTTTTTTTTGGGGGGGGGGAGTACAAAAAATTTTTTTTGAGAAAATTTTTTTTTTTTAAGAAACTAAATTTTTTTTAAAAAAATTTTTTTGGAAATTTTTTTTTTTTTTGAAAAAAAATTTTTACATTTTAGGAAAAATTTGTTGTGATTGTTATTTCTATATATATGTATGTGTTTTGGGGAGTTGGGGGGGGGCGGCCCCCCCCCCCCCCCCCCTTATATATCCCCCTGGCTTCACATATATGGGAAGTCAACTAGCAAACTTATCCGACCGATAGCAAATCATCATATAGTAAACAAAAGCACGGTTAACCTTCGAGTTAAAGAAAAATGAGTTTTTTCATATATAATTAGCTACCTGAGGAATTAGGAAAGTTTTTTTTACGAAATTAGCAACTTAATTAATAAAGACATAATTTATAAAATTTATTAAAAATTAAAATAATTAATTAAAGCTAATTAAGTTGGGAAAAAGCAGCAAAGAAAAGAAAGCCTTTGTATACCAAATGCTGAAGGAGACGTTTCGAACCAAATTTATTCGTCTATCTTCGGTCCTTTATAGGCTTATAATCTTATTAAGGTATAAAGTTGTCATTGGTGTTGTGGCACAAAAGTCCATGCATTTGTTTATTTTGTGAGTGTTTAAGCCAACGTAAGAATCTATTAGAGAATTTCTCTCTAATTTCGCCCTTTTATCAATATAAGATATACATTTGCTTGGACTTCTGTGCCACAAGACCAATGACAACTGTATGCCTGAATCAGATTATAAGCCTACGAGGATTGAAGATAGAATAACTTCTCTACTCATTATAAAGCTAATTAATATTTTAACAAAAATTTAAACCTTCTATTCTAAAAAAATAAATAAACTTGACTTGTGTTCCTAATTTCATTCCGTAAGGCGGCTACACCCGTAACTGCAAACTTGGCAATCATGCATGTGCAATATTTATGTTTCAGTATGCACAAATTCCCTTTGACACCACACGGGATAAGCATTCTTGTGCAAGAAACAGCTTATGCCGAAAATTAACCTAAAAATGTCAAACTCGGAAGCTTATTTATTTAAAGATAACAAGAAATAACTCACTTGTTTTAAACAGAGACAATAAATATTAATATTCAAATTGAAATTTTAAATGAATTAATATAATATATATTAAATAAATATGAAATGTCAAGATGTTTATAAAATGGCGGAGAGTTTTGCTTGAGCAAAAATGCTTGTGCATGATTAAAATTCAATCGAGCATCAAGCGGCTTGCACAATTAAATAAATGCTTGTGCAAAATTCTCAGACGTTACAGTTTGCTTGTACAAAAAGATTTTTTTTCTTTATTTAAGGTCTTTTTCGGCATCAAAGGCCATTTAGATCCCGACCCTATTTATTTGATTTGATTTGTAGTAAATTCAATTTAATCCCTGGGACGGGATACGAACCCGCGACCCTTGGTACAAAAGGCCAGCACGCTAATCCCTACACCAAGGCCCGAGAGCTACAAAAAAGATTTCACGTGCATGCTTGTCAAGTTTGTAGTTACGTGTGTAGCCGCCTTTACACAGGCTGCTTGCTTTGTTAGATATTTTTTTATTAAATTTTCCCCCGTCTAGTATAATATTCACTAATATATGCAGATAATATAAAAATTAAAATCATATGTCAAAATAGTCCTTACAAGAATATATTTAAATTTTTAACGTTTCTCTACCTACTATCTCTGCCACTTAATTTACTTTTTATTTACAATAATTTATTAATTTTATAGTAGAGCTATTCAAAATTTAAAATAATATATGCAAGTTTATATTTTTATTAACTTAATGGCCTTCAGCCAAAAAAAAAAAAAAAATTAATAACGTTCGTATCTTTTAAAAAACGATTTTAATAAGAATATTTTATTTTCTTAAATATACAATTAGAATTCCATGGAATTACTTTAAGCATCAGAAAGAAATCTTTATTATAAATAAAAAAAAAGTACTTCCATTTTATTTGGAAAGCATCTAGAAATTATTATTGTCGGTTTAATTTGAATTCTTTAGATAAGAGCGAATGTTTATACCAGATATATTGTCCGATCGAGTTGGAATTTGTTCATCTCGACACAAAGAGAGAGAAAAACCCTGCACCTGGAACTTGAAGTTTTTTTTTTTAATCTCTAAGAAAGTATATTTTATTATAATTTAAAGAGGTGTCTGGTGTCTGTCTGTCCCGAGGCTTGGTTTTAATTTTGAAGAAAATTAATGAAGTATTTAATTTCTAATTTTATTTAGTGAATAGGTTTTACAACAGAAAAATTAAAATTATTTTAAATTAATATTTTCGCTGATTCACATAGTCTATTTACTGCAATCAGCAGCGTTATATGAGGCTTTTTCTAAAAACTTTTTAAAGCGTATTCGTATAAGCTTAATACTCCTCCCTCCGATGAAACAAATCCATCTCGAAGAATTATCTTACACCAGGTCTATTTAAAATTTATTATTAATAATAATAGTGATAGAATTAGAAGACATAACAAGACTTGTTTAAATACTTTATCTTATTAACGTCCTTACTGCTGACGTTTCGACTCTATGTCTAGGCCATCCTCAGACAAAATTACACACTTAGTTTAATGCCAGCTGGCTCTGGGGATGTCCTAGACCTGAAGCCGAAACCGCAGCAGTGAGGGTCTTAATTTAAATAAATTAAAATTGACTGAACAATCTTGCTACTTCTTCCCCATCACCATTGCCATACAGTTCTTCGGCAATTTAAATTATTTTTAGTAGGCCTATAATCTATTTAGAAATTTTTTTAACTTGTAAACTTCTATTAATAATATATTGGGAATTACTTACACCGATAGTAATTTAGGATAGAATAAAAGACACATTCACAGAAGTAGCAAGATGGTGCAGTCAATTTTAATTTATTTAAATTAAGACCCTCTCAGCTTGCTTCAGGTCTAGGCCATCCCCAGAGCCGGCTGGCATTAAACTAAGTGTGTAATTTTGTCTGAGGATGGTCTAGACCTAGAGCCGAAACGTCAGCAGTAAGGACGTTAAATAAGATAAAGTATTTACAAAAGCCTTGTTATGTCTTCTAATTATATCACTATTATTATTAATAATAAATTTTAAATAGACCTGGTGTAAGATAAATTTTTCGAGATGGATTTGTTTCATCGGAGGGAGGAGTATTAAGCTTATACGAATACGCTTTAAAAAAGATTTTAGAAAAAGCCTCATATAACGCTGCTGATTGCAGAAATAACTATGTGAATCAGCGAAAATATTAATTTAAAATAATTTTAATTTTTCTGTTGTAAAACCTATTCAATAAATAAAATTAGAAATTAAATACTTCATTAATTTTTCTTCAAAATTAAAACCAAGCCTCCGGACAGACAGACACCCAGACACCTCTTTAAATTATAATAAAATATACTTTCTTAGAGATTAAAAAAAAAATTCAAGTTCCAGGTGCAGGGTTTTTCTCTCTCTTTCCCCATTAGCTGTTTTTTTTTTTTTTTTCTTTATTTTATTCAGAAATGTTTCGGTCGCATAGAGGACCGAAACGTCACTGTGAATTTGAATAAAATAAAGAAAAAAAAACTGTTTATTCTATCCAGCTACAGCTATTCACCTCGCTAAAATAAGCTTAGTATTTTATTCTTTTTTTTTTTTTAATAATATTCTGATGATTGACATCGAAGGTTCTTTTTTTTTTTTTTCCCCCTTTTCCCCCCCCCCCCCCCCCCCCACCCACCCCCCCCACTTTCGCGCCCGGCCCAAAGACATGAAACCGTTATTAGAATTTATATATATGGGTCAGGCATCTCTAAAATTTGTTTAGTGCTTTTTCTAAAAACGTATATTTTTATTAATCGCCTTTTAGAGATTTTGATTTATCTTATTCTTTTTATTTAGATTAGATATGTGCTATAATTCTATCCAGATTTTCTATTTGTATGTTGACAAGACCCGTTTGAAAGTTAATTCAATTGAGGAAGCTCAGGAATTTGACCGAATTTGATTAATTTTTTTTTTTTTAATTCAAAAAAACACTTTAGTTAATTCGCAATCGGTCTAATTAAAGGAAAGTACGCTTCTGGGTGCGGAAGGGTGCGGTGTTGCACCGAAACAGATACGATAAAGTTTGAAAACTGGTCTTTCGATTTCGGAATAAAACTTAGAAAGTTTTCAGTTGCCCGTTTAATCATTAATGGAATGAATGAAATGTCAGTGTCTTCTTGTTCAAACACTCCAAGTCTTCCAAGGAGGAGACGAGGGGATGGATGGATGAATGCTTATATAACGTAACTAAAACAGTGAAATAGAAAATAGATAGGTGTTTGGTTTGCTTGTGTGTCCAAGAGAACAAGTATAGAGCAAATGCTTTTTACGAGCATTGTTGTTTTGATAAGAGAGAATGTCAAGAGAAAGTGAAAATGCATAGAAATAGGAATTATCCAATCAAATATCGGAATTTGTTTTTAGCCAATTGTCCCAATTGCCTTCTGACGTACGTCTTCTCTAATCGATACCGACACATTTAAAAAAAAAAAAAAAAAAACTGATTCTACATTAATTACTTAGATATTTGAGAAATCCATTAACATAACACAAGGTTTTAACAAAATCGATTTTGAAATGAATTTCAAAGTGTTTCTGTTTGAATGCAAAAAAGATAACAAACAATTTTTTAGAGATTTAGGCCTATATAAAATTAAGAATTACATTTTGTAAAAATTAATAAAAAAAAATTTGACTTACTCAGGAGGATTAACTAACAATTAGGCCATCGAATCTTTTGTTCATTTGTGCAAAATTTATTTTTAATTCTCCTTTGCTCTTAGAAATAATTAGGACCGATTGACGTTTCGGTTTCGGCCAAAATTCCTGGTTTCGGTTTCGGCCAAAAACCAGCCGAAACTTCGGCCTGGCCGATCCAAGTTAAAATAAGTTTTGGTTTCGGTTACTGTTTCGGCCGAAACTAAAATTGAAGACGAAATTCGGTTTCTCTATTATTCGTTTTTCTTCTTAATGTTGAAATTAATTAGGAAATTTATTATGAAATAAAATGGAAATCATTTTTTTTTTTTGACCAAAAGAGTAGGGGAGACCGGGGCAGGTTGGCCCACGGGGCAGGTCGGCCCAGTCGCGATATTTCGCAGAATAATTGGACGATTGTGATACGGATCAGAATGAAGGTTAATAGCACTGCCACACACCTTCCGCCAAAACAACTATAGCGATCGGAGTAAATTCGCATGAGCTAGGATCATTTATTTGTTTTTTGCACCTTGGAGTAAATTTTCATTAGTTGAATAAAATTGTTTAATCTACTTTTTGGTTACTTCGAGGATAAAAAGTGAGCACTATGTTTAAAGGTTAGAGTATAAGGATTATTTCTCCATGGCATATTAATTAAAAAACACAACGGGATTTGTGCGGAATAAAAATTGTTTCAAATATGACGATGGGGCAGGTTGGCCCAAAAATGACGGGGCAGGTTGGCCCACTCGATTTTTTGCCATTGTATGTATGAAATCGTTAAACCCTGTTTTATCTTTTCAATTTTAGTGGCAATGAATGAAATAAAAGTCACAAAATAAAAATTATTATAAATATCGATGTTATACTGGCCGTCATTGAGAGTTTATTGGAGGAAATTTTGCATCATAAATGAGCACGTGTGTTTTTTTGAAAATTGTTATCAGACATATGAATATGTTCTTATTGTTTTCTAAAACGTTCTAGTTCTTTGAATATCTGTGGTTCGGGAAGATATGAAGTGTTTCCGCTTTTTTTTTTTTTTTTTTAAACATTCACACTTTTTCCCATTCCACTCACATTCACACAGTCTTTTCGGTAACTCAGGCCATATAAGACTTTTACGATAACCGTTGTATTAATAATTATATATTTTGGGGGTCCAGGCTTCTTATTTAAGCCATTTGGTATCCAAATGGCTTAAATAAAATCATCGGACTGCCTGGGGCCCGAACCCGCGACTTTTGGTATACCAGGTTAGCACGATAACCTCTACACGAAGCCCCGAGGGCTAAGAGATTTTTCAAAAGAGCACAAATTGAGCGTTGGGAGAGAAAAGTTGGGACCCTTGTTGGGATACTCTTTTTGCCAACTTGCCAAGCCCAAGTAAGGTGTCTGCAATGCTCTTCATCTTCTGACTCTCATCCCCAACCTCTGGACCACGGTTATAACAGTGATTCGTAAATACAAAAGAAAAACTGAAAAAGGAAAAGTTCTTGAAGTCACGATATACTTTTTTTGATTTAGTACTCACTTATTACTGAAACTGTTGCAATAACCAATTATAATTTAAAATAAACTTTGTGTGTTAAAATTAAGTTGTTTTAAATTATTTTCTTGCATTTTAATTCATATAAAAATAACAAATGCCTTCCGGGCCAACCTGCCCCGAGGTCCGGGCCAACCTGCCCCGACCACGGGGCAGGTTGGCCCACTCGAAATATTTTAGAAATAATTATTTTTTTTAATTTTAACATCAATTTAGGAGACTTTTACGATGACCATATGGTAGCTTAAGGTTACACCAACATTTTAAAATGAAAACATAAACGAAAATGATTAAATAAAAAATTTTATAAAAGAAATAAAAATTAGTGGGCCAACCTGCCCCGGTCTCCCCTACTAGACCTAGTACTTTACAGATATACTTTTTGAATTTTTTTTTACACTCTAACGATTTTGATTAAATTTTTTTTTTTTTTTTAAACATTCACACTTTTTCCTCATTCACACTCACACTCACACACACACATTCATACAGTCTTTTCGGCAACTTAGGCCATTTAAGACTTTAGACGATAACCGTTGTAAGTAGCATATATAAATTGTAGGTTCAGGCATTTCTATTTAAGCCATCTGGTATTGATTAAAATTCATAAATTAATTATTTTTTAGATGCTCTTTAAAATGTATATTCTTGTTAGAAGACTACTTTTCTCTTGTTTTTCAAGAAATTCCATGGCAACAAAATATTGCGGTTTTGAATGCATTTTTATGTAGATATGCCTCATAGATATGAAAACTAATCTCCCAAAAAATTTTTTTTTTATTTATCTCACTATTTTACTAGAATCATAAATATTTATTAAAGTTCTCTTTATTAAAAAAAAATTTTATGTGATATTTAATAAATTTTTAAAATTTAAAGTTCATAACACTTTCTTTTTATTCGTCTTACATAATTTTTAATAGCCTAAGAATATAAATATTTTTTAATATTCAACTTTTGATTTAATAGCTTCATAAAACGGCTCTCGTATTTTAAAAAAAATAATATTAATCTAAATCTAAAATCATCTGATAAAGAGAACATTTTTATTCGTTTGGCAAAATTTAGTGTTTCGACTCCGTTGTTTGTGTTCCCTTTGGTAGCTCGCTCTGAGATCCATAAATTAAAATAAAATGTCTAAAAGGGCCTGAGAGATAAAACATCAGAATAGGGAGAATAGTCTTTTTTAGCTTCAATAAATTTCGATCCCGTATAGTAATCGTAACATAGCCCTTTGAATGGCCAGCGCAGCGCATCGTTGAAGACATAGAAAAGAAGACACAGGTAGGGATGGCCAGGGGTCAACCGGGTCACTGGGCGGGTCAGGTCCACACGCAGTCTTCTGGAAGTGACTTATGGTCCTTGGGGACAAATCGCAGTGGCCGAAGGCTTGACCAGTACCAGCCCTTTGTGCCCTCCAATGTCATGCTCCTTGGTTTCTGAACGTTATTCTTCTTCGTCTTAACGGCAATGAATTAATTAACGCCACTCTCGTTCAAAGACAAAAATCAGAGCGCTAAAACAAACACGACTGTTTCTATGAAAAGCAAACATTTTCGCAGAAATTCAATATTTGTACCATAAAGCGTAACAAAATATTAGCTCAATGGATGGCCCCGAAGATGTTAAATATAGAATTATCCTTATTTACATGTCCCATATAGTCATAAAAAAAGCGGCTTATTTTTTCAAGAATTGTCTTGAGAGACTTTCACTAAAATCCCGACTTGTGTGTGAATATGCACCCAAAGTTCGAGAATACTATTAATAATCGTAGGTCTTTTGTTTGACTGGTTGAGCCTTATAAGGACGCAGACAGATAGGAATATGAATTATCCAAACCCTCAATTGGAGATGTCAAATGCGAGGCATTGTATTAATCTATTCAATTCTTGATTTTATTGGCATTAATCTGAGAGTGGTATTCGTCTTATTGAACCGCCTTTCCAGCTAGGATATATGAAATATACACTGTTGCCAAACTGAAGATATAATATGCAAATTAATAAAATCCACTCACAAAATAAGCTTTTACCTGGTAATAAATTAAACAAACCAAAAAAACATAATATACAAAACGTCTCTGAATAGGACATTAAAAATCAATTCCTGGAACGTTTACTTTAGTTTTGTCCTAAAAAAATTGAGAAATTTTTCTCTGCCCGAGGGAATCGATTCTGAATATAAAGTTATCTGATATTTTTAATACAAACAGGTGTGTTAGAATTTGATGCAATTTTTGTATTCATGTGCTTAAATAGATAGACAAGAGAGCAAAGCAAACATTCAAGTACTTGAACAAGCAGACATACCTTGTTTATAATAGAAAAATATTCACTAACTCATTCCATTCCTTCTTTCTCTCTTTTAAATAGGATCATAACTTAAGATAATTTATAGAAAAAGCTAAACGGTAAAGTTAAGCCAAGGTGCGACTTAACTTATTCTTAAATTATAATAAATGTAATTTATGATTGAATAGCATTTGCTGCTGATGCGTAATTGATACAATAATAAATTAAAATGGCTCATTATTGTGATAATATAAGAAGGACTTTATAAAGAAGTTAATTTGCATTCCCTTCAGGTCACTTTTCTTAAATGCAATCACTTAACAATATTATGCCTTTTGAAGATATACTTATAAAAACAATAGGAATAAAATGGAAAAACTATATATTCTTATATCTAAAGAAAAAGTATGAAATTTGATGAATCATTTTTTTTTATTCACTGGAATAATTTCAAAACCTTGCAGACTTTGATTCAGAAATTCCAACATTCAGCTTCAACATATATTTAATTACAATTGGAAGATTTTCCCTGGATCAGATGTATAAGGAAAGGACCTGAAGAATAAAAGCCAGCAATTGATGGACCCTCTGACATCATCTTTAATTAGCAAATATTTCGACTGGCAATAATTAATAAACATCACAATTATATTCACCGTGTGGTTATTTTGGCAACCCCGAGTTTGACAAACTAATACAACTGTCTTTAACCCTTCGGTCTTTTTCGGTTCTATTCCATTTGATAACTATTAATATATATTTTCAATATTTATTCATTAAATTAGATTTTCGCTCAGGGGTCCATATCTTGTGGTCACGTGGATGGCGACCACGAGCTGCCCGAGCTGGGACAGGCAGTCCATCAGTTCCTTTGTATGTCTGTCTCTTCCTTCCCCTGTCGTAAAAACGCATGGTAGGGTTGGAGGGAAAAAAGTGAGGTCCGCCGACCCCGCATCGCGGGAATGGGGCGAGGACAGAAGAAGAAGATTCAATAGTACTTCATACTACGTACAGTATTTCATTTGTAAAATATGCAACTCTAAAAAATATTTCCTAATAGCGCGTTCAAATCTCCGGAATATACATGCATACAAATCTCCAAAAAAAATTAATTTCTTTTATTAATAAAATTAAGATTAGAATTAATTAAACATTTTTAAATATAAAATAAATCAATTCGCTTATTTTTTATCTGTTGCTTAAAGTGAAAAGGAATTATTATCCCTGAGTTTTAGAACGGCTGATGCAGGAAACGCGACTTGTCGGCCATCTATTGGCAGTTTGTTCAACCTCTCTCTTTCTATTGTATAGGTGACCAGCTACCTTTTTCTCTTTTTATTTGACAAATGTTTTGTTATTTATATTTCTTAAAATTTCTTTAAAATATTTATTTTTAAATCTACTATCTTAATTTTTTGTACCATTTGATAGGATATTAAAAGTTAAGGAAATCATATAAACAATTTTTTTTTTTTATTATTTAATAATAATGTTAATATTTAATAATTACAGAAATATTTTAATTGCCTTCGGACTTGGCGTATGGGTTAGCGTGCTAACCTTCTATACTGAGGGTCGCGGGTTCGGACCCCAGGCAGTCCGATGATTTTATTTAAGCCATTTGGATACCAAATGGCTTAAATAAGAATGCCTGAACCCCAAATATATATATTCAATAACGGTTATCGTATAAAGTCTTAAATGGCCTAAGTTGCCGAAAAGACTGTGTGAGTGTGAGTGAGAAAAAAGTGTGAGTGTTAAAAAAAAAAAAAAAAAATATTTTAATTAACAAATCTTAAAAAATATTTTCCAATAGCGCATTCAAGTTCCCGACTTAAATGTGCATTAAAGTCTCCAATAAAATAATTAATATTTTCTTATATAAATTAGATTAAAATAAAATAAAAAATTAAATTATTTATTTTATATACTATCCATTTTAAAAATACATTTATTTAAAGTGAAATTTTGCATGGATTTTTTTTTTTTAAACAATTTTGATATGAGACTTTAGAGCGAAAGTTAATTAATGAAAGTTGGTGCTATATGGTTTTCGAAGACAGTTTCAAAGATTGGATAAGTGAAAGAAAGAGAGAAGACTTTGATATTAATTTTCCATCTGCCTGGAGGATATTTTTTACAAATGATTCTTTGAGATGCTGCTGAAGGCTGGCAAAGGAGGTGGGGGGGGAGAGGCGGGACAAGGGTGGGGGGGTTCTTAGGCAATCCACCAATAATGTTCCTTAAGCAGCTACACAGTTAGGAGGCGCCTGGGGAGGGGCACAGGTGCTCCCTCCTCTGTAGTGGGACCTGGCCCGGGCCCCTTAGTCTCACTCCCGCGGTGGCCCTCGACCGGCGCGGACTTAGTGAGTGCTTTACGAGTACTATACACACTTAGAGTGTCTATAAAGAGTGTCTTGTGATTTGAAGAACAACCCTCCCCGAGACATGCGTGCAGTGCATCTAAGCCCTTGATCGTGTATCGTGTATTTTGCTTCTTCTACTCTCATCATCAACGATCATCATAATCACAGTAAGCACCAAAACAAATCCAGGGTGGTTTAGTGTTATTACTAACTACCTGCGACCCTCAAATAATGAAGTGTTTTCTCACGGCTTGAACATTAAAAAAAAAAAAAAGATATTAATATTGAAAGCTGGGCAAGGTCGTAGTCGACACGCGCCTTATAATCTTCGGGAATGCACGTTTCCGAACTTGTGGCATAAATTTTTTTATTTGTGTGTGTGTATGTGTGTGTAGTTTGCTCTCTTGCGGGAGGTCCTCTTCATCTAATTACGGCGCTTATCTCACGGTCTCCGATCGTGCGCGGGAGACTAATGTCCACCAGCCATATATGTTTGGCCAATTCTATAGTGCAATTTTAATTGATTGACTTAATAATATTTCTCCCGATTCATATAATTATATATATATATTTTTTTTAAATTAACTCTTCCATTTATAGTAAGAAATGTAACACGGGTTGATTTTTCCATACAAGTCCGTGTGAGTGAACGTGTGAGTGCGCGGCGCGCGATACGATGCGGGGGCGTGTGAACCTCTCCTGGCCGAAAGAACGTCGTAGGTGGCTCAACGGGTTGGTGCTAGGACGCAAAGGCTTAAAGGCTCAAAGGGACCGCGAGCGACCCTCGGGGAAAAAAAAAAAAAAAACCACGCACTTACTTGCCCACTTTACAATCACACCTATGTTATTATTATTATTTGAGAAAATTATGCGACAAAAAAATCTGAATATTAGAAAAAATCATGTGAGAAGTCAGTGTTTAAACTCTTTCTTTTTAGTATCAAAAGTACAGTGAACGTCAAAGTTAAGTCCCACCCATGCGTTTTCTACTTGTGATTATTTCATTGTTTTTTATAAAAGAAAATGAAAATTTTCTAGGTTTGAACCATTAAAGTTTCCATTAATATATATTTAAAAACAATGAAATAATCACAAGTAAAAACGCATGGGTGGGACTTAATATTGTCCCTCACTGTACAACTATTTTTATTTTCTTTCTAGTCGAAAATTCGTACAAAATTAAGATAATTTATAAAAATTGTTTTCGGGTCTTAACACTTTGGCCTCTCAAGAAAATTTTTGCATGCGCATGATTATGGTATTATCAAATTTTAAGATATTATAGGCCTATTAATTTTTTGATTAATTTCTCGGATTTATAGTGTTGATTATTTCGCTACCCTAGTGAAGTAGCCGGAATATTTATTTATTTGTAAGAGATACCGTAAAATCTTGAAAATTATCATTTCGTGTTCAAATTCTATTTCAACTTCTCTCTTTTGGTCTTCTATTTCAATTTTTTAAATTTTTTTTTCTAAGAAACTCTGAATACCTATTGTTGATGATCGTGTTATCAATAATAAAAGCTATATTATTTCTATTATATCAATAATTTTCATTAATTAATTTTCGTCTTTTTTTTAAATAAAAATTTCGATAATAAATCCAGGAAGTCTTAAACGTAAATAACACTTGAAATTTTTAATTCATTCCAACTGTTAATTCAAAATTTTGAGTTAATAAAAAAAACAAGACTTTTAAATTATATTAATTATTTATTTCCATCTTTACTAATTTTTTTTATTTAATCGGATGTTTTAATTAATTAAATTAAATTATTTGAAAATTCATCGTGACTTTTAAGGATTTTTAGTTAAAAAAAATTTTTTTTTGTTAAATGACTCGCAAAAATCTCATTTGAATTAGCATATTTATATTCGATTATAGTGAGTATTAAAAAAAATTTCTGTGTTTGAAAAATAAAAAAAATTACAAATTTTACATTATTTAATAAAAAAAAATTATCCGTGGTCCAGAGAGAAGACATGTCTTGTCTTGGGTTCCCGTCCCTAGCGAGAAATATCAATCATTTGAAATAAATAGACACGGCCTTAAATTCTGAAAAAAAAACCTTAAATAAAATAATTTAAAAAATCGTCAAATTCTTGGCAAAAATTTTTTTTTTGATATTTGTTTAGTAGTAAAAAAATTTTAATGTACTTCATTTGGGATGGAAAGAATAATTACGGTCATAAAAACGCGTCCGGATCATCGCAAATTGCTCACCTTTTGTAGAAAAAAAAATATAATACCTGTTTACATATTAAAGAAGATTTGGAGAATAAACTAAGAGCCCCCCCTTCTCTATCTTCTTCAATAAAAAATAATTAAATTTCGACAGAGAGAAGAAGAAGAAGGAATAAATTTTATGTTCATTCTCTATTTTCAAATAATTAATATTTTGAAATAATATCCTTTGAAGTATTCTTATTAAAATTTTTATAGCTTAAAAATTTGTAAATTCCGAGTCGAGAAGGCATTTCTTAAAAATTATGTTTGTTTTCTCAATGTTCAAATCCAATTTTTAAACATCACTTAATGGCTTAGGCTTTTTTTCTTTCTTCGTCTTGAGCGTTAAATTCCCCTTGTTAATATGTTGCTGTGGCAATAACAGTTAAGAATTCCCCCAAAATGTATTCAAAGTAGATAGAAATCTGAAAGCTCCATCTCTCCGGACGGTTATCTTTAAATAAATATTAGAAAACATTGTAAATATAACTAATTTTGACAGATATAACTTAGTGGACCACCTGTTAAGCATTTGTAGCTGGGAATGGACAATAAACATGAAGACTAGACTCTTGATTTATTTTTAAGAATCAGAGAATCAAAGATAATCGTTACCAACAAAAAAAAAAAAAAAAAAAATCTCACATTTTATATTGGTCAATAAGTTTTCGACCTTTTGACCCGATGTACCTCGATGAATGCTAATTCGATGCACGTTTACAAAATAGCAATAAAAATATTATATAAAAAAATATATAAGGAAAATATGTAAATTCTATTTTAGGGAGTTTGTTATATCAAATGACATTTTGGTATTTGGTCCATTTCGTTTCATTTTTTTTTTTTTTTTTAATTTTAATAAACGTCTTCTGGGTGGCTTTTAAAACATGTAGGACCTTTCAGTTTGTCCTTTTTCTTCTTCACTCCCAGACAATCTTTTTTTTTCTCCCCAAGGTCTACTAGTATGCCATATATCCTCCGAGCAGTGAGATCCTCTTGCGCCTCAGGCAAGCCAGATAAATAATAATGATGTGTTGAGGCAATTTCCATATTCAATCTCACGGATGGCACTTGTGTTTTACTTGGCGAAAAACAAAAAAAAAATTCCAAGTCATCTTTTATTATTTTTTTTTAGTGAATATTAAATATTTTGGTAATTTTATTAAATCAAAATTATTTTCATTTTCTATTTCGATACTCTTCTTCTTCTTCATCTTCAACCCTAAAAAAAATAAATTAATAAAGAGTATTCACTCTAAAAGAAAGTTACATCAATTTAAATAAGAAAAAAAAATACTAATATCTTCTGCTTCTTGTACTCACGAAGAACTACTTTCTTTTAAACTTCAATTAACGATTTTTTTTTTATTTATATATATTTACTTTTCTGATCGATAGTTGATTTGATTGCAACAAGAAAAAAAAAATACTTTCAAATCTTATTGAAATTTTTTAGGGTGAGTTAATTATAAAATATATTATTTTTTTATCTATTTTTTTAATGTTTTTCAAAATTTTCCATTTTTTTTTTTTTTTTTTAAAATATCAAATAGAAAGCCCCATGTTATTTGTATTTTTATATTTTTATTTTTAATAAATAATAATCCCTTATTATTTTCTGTATCGAAAAAGGGTGAAAAAAATAAATAAATTTTTTTTTTTATATTTTTAATAAATTAAAAAAATATTTTTTTTTTTTTTTAAAATATTAATAAAATTAAAATAAAATAAAAAAAAAATCAAATAATTTTTTTAATTTTTTTTTAAGGTCCGACCGAAACAAGATTTTCAGCCCCCGAAACCAAAACCGAAACTTCTTTTAAACTTTTTCTTAAAATTTCCTATACAAAATTCATATCATTTTACCTTTTTTTTTTTTTTTTTATTTAACAATCACTCCATTTTTCCCTCTTGTGAAAATCATTTGATTTTTTTTTGAAGTGCGAATCTCATTCGACGTTTTTTTTTTTACTTTCTTTTTTACCCTATAGACCTATATAGAAATATATATTTTTTGTATACGAGTCTCATCCCATCTTTTCAAACTCAGGTTTCGGCCATTTCTGGTTTTGTCCTAAACCTAAACCAGGCCGAAACCGACACCAAAACATCGGTGGTCGGTTTCTATAAATCATATTCGAAAATCTCTGAAAATCAGGATACTAATTTCTGAGATAAGACATAGATAAAATAAATTTTTTATATATTATTTATTTTTAAATTGCAATATTTTATTATAAAGTTAAATCAATGATATCAGTGGCTGTTTATTTAAACCAAAACAAGAAAAGGAGCAGGAACAGCCAAAAAAATATACAGGAAAGCCTGATGATGGGATAATAAAAATAAAAATTTTTAGCTGCTCCTGCTCCTTTTCTTTTGGTTTAAATAAACAGCCACTGATATCATTGATTTAACTTTATAATAAAATATTTCAATATAAAAATAAATAAGCTTATATCATAAATTTCTTTAATCTATGTCTTATCTCAGAAATTAGTGTCAGGAGGCACGAAAGATTTTTTACAACCTTTGTCCTGAGGATGGGTGACGTATAGTCCCCGAAACGTTGACATAGGAAATAAATAATTTTGGGCCGAATAAAGTCTATTTTCTTCACCTTCCTGTAAATTAGACGACCTTCCTCCATACGATTACATATAATTTATTTAAAAATTTACTAAGGCCCCACACGACTTAACGAGACGTTTCGGGATCTCATCATCAGTCCTTCCAAATTGTGCCGGTTATATTGGCACAAATTATCTGTCATATGTACGGGCAAGTTGTTCCATCTTACTTATTCAGTAAGAATTATAAATATTATAAAATTAATAATCCGTCTTTATGAGAATATATGAAATCGTCACCCTGAATTCCTCTTAGGTGATCAGAACCGCTAGTCTCAAACAAATTATTAAAACACCCAAATCACCGTAAAAAAAAAAAATTCAACATAGTATAAAATTCATTTATATAAAACAAGAAAAAAAAAACTTTAATCAAATTGGTCTCGTAGCTATTAGTAAAACATCAATTAATAAATGAATATCATGGCAATAAAAATCTCATCCATTAGCAAAGTTATTAATAATCACTAGCCGACCTATAAGGTATTAAAAAAAGACATGGTGCATAAATAAAAAAGTTATATAGTGGAGCGAAGAGGGAGTTAGCTCAGGCTCACGAAGTGATTTGAAATGCGGCGGCTCGTATGGTCCAGGCCCAGGGGGGGACTAATTAGCCATATCACCATTAGGGTTGGCGCATTAGCCCAAGGCTAATCACGCAGCCTGCGATATATGGAGCGCGCCCCCTCCGTGAGCAACTCCGCCTCGACACCTCTAATTAAAACTTTTGTCTAATTAATCCAACTACAAAGATGCAAGTTGGCCTCTCCATTTAAGGACCATTTGGCTGTTATTGTTTTGAATAATTAAAGTCATAGACGACCTTAAGAAAAGAAAAAGAAACAAGGAAATCTTGAAAAAAAAAAACTTCCGTCTAAGCGGGAAATGAATTTATCTAAAAAAAAAAATCCACTTCACTTAAGCGGATATCGCAGAGAAGAAAAATAAAACTCTTTGACTTATCATTACAACTTAAGTGATTAGAAAAAAAAAATAATGAAAATTATTAAAATCGAGTTGTAGAATAATAAACAAATTAGTATCTGGAAAACACATTAAAGAAAAACGCAATAGAACGAGGTAATCTTCTTAATAAGTTTTGGCCTATGTCGTCATAAATAAATATTTATTTTTTTTTTTTAAGCCAACTTAATTATCCAGAAAAATGTTGTTGAAAATTTCTAATCGTGTTCTGAATTAAGAGTATTTTAATTAATTAGGATTGTTTGTTCTTTTTTTCGAGGACTGTAGAATCTATGCCTTGAGTACTAGTATCATTTTAGAGCTGTTCAATAATTGAATAAGATTTTTGTCGGTTGAGCGACGCTTCAGAGCCTTTGTTTGAAAATAATTTATTAAATTTATTTAAGACTGCTGATGGAGTATAGGAGGAATTAAAACAAAAGTATTTTCGATTCATATAATTAAACACATACCATGGCACTTTTTTTAAATTCGTCTTTCTCGGCATCGGAGGCAATTTAGACCCCGTCCCTATTTATTTCAATTGATTGCTATCTAATTCAATTGAAATAAATACCAGGTCTCTTGAAAAATTACACTGAAGCAATATGTGTAAACACTGGTTTTTATCTGTTAGATATTTAATTTCTATAGACCAGCGTTTCCCAAAGTGTGGGTCGCGATCCAGCACCGTAGAAAAATTTTGCCGGGTCGCGAAAATAATTGTAAACACACAAAAAAAATTTTACATTTTTTTTACATTATTTAGACCCTATGAATAGCAAAGTGTGTATTTGTACTTTTTCATATAGCTTAAAACAAACAAATAACTTGATATTTATAAAAAAATAAAATTTGTTTTGTAAATGAATGTTTTTTTTAACCCATAAAGTGAATTTCGAAAATTTTTAAAACCAGGCCGCGGTCAAAAAAGTTTGGGAAACGCTGTTATAGACTTGGTTTAGATATTAATAATTTATATAAAAACAAAATCCACTAGAAATATGTATTTATTTATTCCCTCTTAATTCTAGTTTCGTACACTACTGCTACTAGCCTTCATTATTGACAAGATATCTATAAAATTTCAAGAAACAATTCCATTATAATAAATTTAATTTTATATAGTTATAAGCCGTAGGGAAGTTGCTGTTGATGTTACGGAAAGGGATATATATATAAAAATATTTATTAGAATCAGTCCGATGATTTTATTTAAACCATTTGGAAACCAAATAAGAATGCCTGGACCCCAAATATATATGCTAGTATATACATATTATAAAATTCAAAGTCTTATATGACCTCAGTTACCGAAATGACTGTGTGAATGAGAAAAAAAATGTGAGTGTTTAAAAAAAAAAAATTTAGAATATAGACTATATGAAATTAATTCTTATAATAAAGTTTCTTTCTGAAATTCAGACATCTCACTAAAGAAGGTTAGTAGCAGCAGTGAACGAAACCAGAGTTGAAATAAATAAAATATATACTTTTAAAATTTTTTGAATTTTATGTATTTTGTCAGTTTATCAATTGTTTTTCATTGATACTTTACATTTTTTATCGTAAAGGCTATTATTAATAAGCCTGTGATAAAATATATTTTTTAATGCGGTCAGCCCTGATTTATATTATTATCAAGTTGGCAGAGTCTTAGTATACAACAGGGCCGACAAGATTTATATATTTTTATTGCGAAAAAGAGGGTGCCAAGTTAAATATTTACCAGAGAGGCCAAATTCCTAATTTCGTCTTCTGGTTACGTATATCGAGGAATTTTTAAAGTTATTTTGATAAATAAATTACAAGACCCCACATCGCGGAGTTAAAATAATTTTAAAATGTATACCAATAAAAAAAATGTGGTAGCTTCTAACAATTTATAAGCCCTAAATAAATTTTTTTTCTTTACTCCCTCTCTTTTCAAAGGGATGATTTTAATTAGCCATTATTTTTATGTACAAAAAAATAATTCCAGATTTTTGGATTACCTTAAAAATAATTTCTATTTCGTTCTAGTATTTTTTTTTTTTTTGATAAATTTTTCTCAGAGAAATATTTGAGCTTACTATTATAGAAAATTATGAAGAAAGAAAAAAAAACCGGTAATGGAATAAAGGAATTTTTTCCATTTTCAAATAAATAAAAAAAAAAAAATAATGACTATATATAGGCATTATGCTTTATATAAAATAATTGTTAAATGTTGTAGTTCCACTTTTTCTTATTCCATTTTTTTTTTTTCATACCTGGCCAGTTGAGTTTCATGCGAGTTTACATTTTTAATAGAAAATATGATTAGAGACGATTCAGAGGTTTATTTTTGCCAGACGTTATTATACGTGTCAATGTCTGACAAGTTATAATTTTAAAGAGAAAATTATTATACTATGAATAAGGGAGGCTTAGAGCCAAATCTTTTCCGAAGTTTTTTTTTTTTAAAGACACTCACACACACATTTACACAGTCTTTTCGGCAACTTAGGCCATATAACTTTGACGATTACCTTTATATTAATAATATATATATTTAGGGTCCAGGCATTCTTATTTAAGCCATTTGATATCCAAATGGCTTAAATAAAATCATCAGACTGCCTGGGATCCGAACACGCGACCCTTGGCATACAAGTCCAGCAAACTAACCCCCCACACCAAGCCTGCGGGCTTTTTCCAAGTTGAAAACAAAAAATAAAATTTAAAGAAATGAACAAAAAAAAAAAAAAGGAAAAATAGAAACGAATTAGGTGAAAAAATTTATCTATATAAAATTATTTAGAAAAACACTTGATGATATGTTTCTTTATTTGTTATCACTACTTGATACGATTCGAAACTCAACGTATCATACGTATCAAGTATTTAAACCAATAAATAAACAAATTGAAACATATCACCAAGTGTTTTCTAATTAATTTTAAACGTCGACAAATTATAATAATCTTTGATTTTTGAGGGGCGTTAGAATTGGTCCATGGGGCAGAATTTAGGGGGCGGCATAAATGTATAAAAAAAAATATAATTTTTTTTTTGCTATGGGATCGCAAATTATATTATTGGCCCCGGGCGCAAGTTTTTCTTGGCGCGGCCCTGTTTAGCTACCCCTTTTTACTTTTTAAAATAATCATCGGATTTATATTTTATAAGAATTAACCCTTTTTTTTAATTCGAATTGAGATAAGAAAAAAATTTTATGCGACTAACTCTTACAGTGCATTTCAAAAGAATATTTATTTTATTCTAAATGAACAAATAAAGTCAGGTAGAAGGTGGTCATTTGTTTACTTAAATTTATTTCTAAAGAGTTGAAATTTATATACTACAAAAAAAAATAATAATTATTCCACACCTTAGACAAATAATTCTTACCTGCGTTGCAATGTGTGACAAATTATTCAATATCATGTAAAATTTCACTCAAGAACTGAACTTACAGGTTCCTATATAAAAATTTTACAAAAGAAAAACTAATTAGCAAGATAAATAAACTTTTGCTTGAAAATACTCTGTATTCTATTGATAACATTATGTATTTATTGTAGACGGTGTGTAAACAATATAGAAGAAAGATGTATTTAGCAAATTGGGCCCAAAACCTTTTGTCTAAAAAAAATAATGTAAATTTTTCGGAGATTTAGATTCTTAATAGTAAAGTTAATTGTTTCATTTTTTAAGGTAAATGAATTTTTTTTTATTCAAATTTATTTTTACTTTCTCTTACCCTATATATGAAATATATAGAGAGAGAAAGTATTGCGATCATGTCAAAAATTCGATGTCGAGGTTTTGATGGATATACATGTTTTTATTTTTTTTTTAAACTCCTCGACAAGTAAAAATTAAAATAAATAGCATTAAACATTTCTTTGTATGAATTTCAAGAAATTAAATTAATGTTATTAATCTACCAAGATCGTTGAAGTCAAGCAATGCCAAGCACGGCGGAACCTCGGGTGGGTGGCCCTCCGTTTGCCATCAGTATTAATTAATATTAAATAATAACTACCAATTTTCTCGATCTTAGCTTATTTTCCTTGAACTCGTAAATTGAAAAATATACCTAAATAAAATTACTATTATAAAAATAGAAATTTTCGAGCAACAAATGGAAATAGGACGGACAACAATTGCCATAAAAAAACACGCTAATTCCAATTTAAGAGTTGGTAAAGATTAAAAACAGCTCTCTTATTGGGTGTTCGGAAGTTTTATAAATAAAAATTTTATTCTATTCAGATAGGCCTATTTGATTTTTTTTTTTAATTTTAAATTACCAAAACAAACTCGCTTTTAAAACAACCAACCGGAACAAAAATAAAACCGACAGACATATAGGAAATAAAACGAAAGATGTTTCTATAATTTTCGTTTAGTTATTCCTAAAATAGAGTGAAATCAATTAAATAAAAAAAAAATTGTGTCATTTCATCGACTGGTCTGAACGCAACGAGGCCTAAAATGAACTTAATTGACCATTTAACTTTTAAATAATTATCTTTTTTTACAAAGGTAAACAATTACAAAAGAGAACAATACGACCAGCACATCTCACAAATATATTTTATATATATATTTTTTTTTATAAAAGACGTATAGGGAGAAAAGGCCCGAGGGATATCGTGCTCGAAAGCACACGCCTAATCCCCGCCGCTACCTTAAATCTACCTGGGATTCCCTTCCCCCACCATGCGATTGCAGGGGCAAAAAATCACGCAATTGGAAGCGGATCATCACTGGACTTACATTAAATATTAACTTATTTATATTGATTGATATTATTAATCCAAAATAACTTTGCTATTTTTTAAATTAAAAACGAACAAATTTCAATTAGGATTTTACAGAATAAAATTCAAAAATAAATTTTTTTTTTTCCCCCTCTAAATAATATATATTTTTATAAAAAAAGAATTTTTTTTTAGTGTAGTAATAATTATTTTTTTTTTTATTAGGCCGGGTCCCAAAGGCTATCCCTATAATACAACACAGACCATTTTACAAAACAATATGAATACAAAATATCTCAAAACAAAACCAAAACAAAATAAATACAACATTAAAACAAAACCAAAACAATAAAAATACAATATTAAGGCAAATACAATATAAATACCAATAATTAAGGCCATTTTGCTAAAATAAAAAAAATCACTTACTTGATATTATTCATGTACATACCTGGTATATGTTCCTCCAATTAGTTGATAATTATATTTTATTTACAGTTCTAATTTTGTTCAGTTTGAAGTCAATTTTTTTAAAGTTTTACCCACAATAGCGCTCAGGTAACTCTGAGAGAGGGAGTAGCTATGACATCCCATCCTATGGAAGGGACTTAAAGAGGGTTCAAAAAATTAAACGTAGATACTTTATCTTCTTTGGGCCTTTAATGTTATATATCTTTTTCGTCGGTATGTTTTTGCTCTCTTCAGGTATAAATATATGGGAATTTAATATTCGAGACGATACCCATTCATTGAAAGGAGTAGGCTACACGCCGGTGCTGAGGGAGTCCCTCCTCAAACATCCTCCCTAGCTTAGGAGTTTGCTAGAAATGAACACAAGAGGAGGAGTTAGAGTTAGGAAATGATGTAACTTCACGGGGTGCCGGTAGATGGCTACGGCCAGAGGCCGGTTGGGTTTGAGGTGTGTGTCTTCGTGCACGAAAGCACGTCGGTTAAATAAATCCCTGCAGAAATTTCAAATAATGATAATAAAATTTCGTCAAAAAATAATCTCCAAACCATTGGTCACAAAAATTTTATTTTGTTCACAAGTTACTTTTGCCAGTTCGGCATAGTCAAGAAAATTTGTTGTTCTTTATTTTCATTGATTTTGTTTTGCTCCACTTTTTTATATTTTCGTCCTTTAATTACTTCAAGATTTTTATTCTTGGTTATAGAATAATTATACTTCGATTAAAACGTTGATTTTTTTTCTTCTTTGAACATTTGATGTTATATATCTTTTTCGTCGGTATGTTTTTGCTCTCCTCAGGTTTAAATTAATGGGAATTAATTAAGAGCAACAACAGCAGGCAACATTCGAGACGATATGTGTCTATGGCTGTGATGATTTATGGCTCCCCCTCCCTTCCCAGTCACCCTTTTTTTTTTTTTAATCACGCCCGGATGGATAATTTTTGTTTTTCGATTTTTATCTCCTCGATTAAATTAATTAGCTGTTATTTTTGTTATTCTATTCGTTATGATTCACAGTTACTTAATCTTATATTAACACAATAATCTTGAAATGTATTTAAGCTTGTGGAAAACAATAGGATTCCCAAATGAAAAGGAAATTACTAAGGACTTTTTAATATTTAATTGACAGAAAACATAATAAAATTGTCTTATTATATATAAGAAAAACTAGGTAATAAAAATATTCGAAATAATTTCAACTATAACCTTGCCCTAGTTTAATTCTTATTTAAAAAATAATTTATTTTAAACTCTGTATTCAAAGAGAAGCGCGAAAAAATTTTTTTTGAGTTTTTTTTGTCTATTTATTTAAGATGTTATTTTGGTTACCTACCTCCCAGGTTAAAATTAATTACCATCTACTCTTTTTCATTCATTCAAAAATTTTAAAACAAAATATTTTATTTTATTTAACAAATATTTTGAATGAGTGACTTCATTTATTAGACAAAACAATAAAAAAAGCAACAGAAATTTATAAATAATTTTTTTTTTTAACATTTAGAAAGAAAACAGCTTTACATGATCAGAGTTTCCATGTAGTTTTGATTTATTATATTGCAAATAGTATTTATTATTCATAAATTATTTTAAAATATTACTTTACATTTTTATTTTTTGCAATAATAATAAGATTTATAAGTTAATTTTGATTCTAAAATTCTTTGGCTAGTCATAGAAATGGATAAATATAAAAAAAAACCCAATTTTATAAAATCATATTAATTTAAAATGGGCGGAGAATTTTTTTTTATTAGAAAAAAAGGGTCGGACTTATCGCAGGTGAAATCTTGTCACCCTTCGCTTGTAAGAGAAAAAAAAAACACTAAAACGAACTAATTTTTGATAGATCTTGTTAAGGAAATAACTAATGTTTATTTAAAAAGCTGGAAAACATTAGAAAAATTTTTTGTGCTCATCAATTTTAGAGTATCGAAAAAAATTAAATTAAATTCATTCAAGCGAGGATAAAGGTGGCAAATAATGAGATCCCTCCTCAGTACAAAGCACAATAAAATTTTAATTAACAACGACTATTTTATTAAAGAAAATATAACATCGTTTTTGTTAATAAAATCCTTTTTGCCCTTGGGCCAGAACTGACTACCAATCCAATTGAAATAATTAAAGTCGGGGTCTAAATGGCCTTCGATGCCGAAAAAGACATAAAATATAACTCTTTAAGGAAACTACACTTTATTACTTCTTTTTTTTTTAAATTAAAATTTCTAATGCCTTATCTTATAATTAATAAACTATACCAATGACTGAATTCCAAGTGAGCCCACACTTTGTTTATCAGACGCCTCCAATCCAGGCAAGGGCGGATACAGGGGGGGGGTGAAGGGGGTAATTACCCCCCCCCGATTCAAAAAATACCTTTTTTCGCAAAAAAATTTATTTTTAATGTAAAATTTTTAAATTAATACTTAAAAATTTGATGTGTATTTATATTTTGGCAAACAAGTACAGAATGCGCTTTTAAATTTCCGAAATTAAAAAAAATAGTGTGCTGTGCGACGAGTCACACCAGATTACCCCCCCCGAGAAACACCTCTGGATCCGCCCTTGAATCCAGGGGGCATCACCAAATTTTAAACAGTATTTCTTATTATGAAAAATGTTCAATTTCATTGTAAAATTTTTTACTGAATTTATTATGTCATTCGAACCAAAATGAGTTTTTTGTTGTTTATTAGTATGAAAATCCAAAATAAATTTTGTTTTTATTATAACTTAACTCCATCATAAGTCGTGTTTATTAGGAAATAAAAAAAAAAAAAATCGCCCGAACAGGGACTTGAACCCTGGACCCTTAGATTAAAAGTCTAATGCTCTACCGACTGAGCTATCCAGGCTCTTGAAAAATAAATTTGTACATATTTCTTTCAAAATTACCTCGGTGTAAATAAATCATGGAATTAATCTATTAATTACACGACGTTTCGGTGGCTAAACGTCGCCACGACACGATTTTCAAAATAAAAAAACAAACTTTTTTTTCTTTTGAATAAATAAATTATTTAAAAAGATAAAGTAACGTTTTCCCAGTAACGAGTCATGAAGACAAAATTGTGGAAGAAACTCTAAAACTTATAATAATTTTTTTTTTTAATATTACAACCTACCCGATGTTTCGCCAAGCTTGGCATTGCTTAACTGCAACTATCTTGTGACTTGTTGCTCTAATCAGTCGCCAAGGTTTATAAATAAGAATTTTTTTTTTAATTCCTTTATTTCACTAGATCTAATCCATATGAATTTTTACTGGACCTAAAAGAAAAAAAATGTTTAAGAAATACAGAGATAAAGGATAAATCAAAAAATATTACTGGGCATACCTAAAAAAATTAGGCTATACTACTGTATATAGCAATTGTTAGATATTTTTAAAATTTTTGGAAAATTCATTTTTAATTGATTAAAAATTTATTTTTTATTACTTTAAAATATTCTCATTTGGAAGTGGTAAAAAAATTATTTTAACACAATCCTTCCACTCGCAGCGCTTATCAAAATTATTTATTGCTTTAAAAAAAGATTGTCTTCTCCTGTCATAGAGAAGACCAATAATATAAAATTATAATTGGGAGAAGAGGATTTAGCGAGTCTACGATGTGTAAATAAATTTTAACTCAAGAAATTTTATATAAAAAATCAGAGTAAAAATTATGGAAACGTTTCGGCTTTAATGAAATAATGCCAAACATCGGTCCATTCAAAGTTGAAATGAACTTTGTTAAAATTATAAACACAATTATATCTTATTGTATTCACTCTAAAAAATATAAGATACAAATTTTTATGTATTTTGAATTTTTACCTATTATATCTTATTTAACTATTGTATGTTCATTTCATCTTTGAATGGACCGATGATGACATTTTTCATTAAAGTTGAAACGTCTTCAAATTTTTTATTTACCCAGAGGCTTCTAAAAGTTAGCGGATTCTTCTAAGCACTGATATAATCTTATTCTACAGTCATTTTAAAAAGTTTTAATTATAACTTTGGCTTAGAATTTATTCTAAATTTTCTGAACCTATGTCAACCACTATGATAGAAAATAATTGTTTTTAATCCTGTGGGTAAAGTGGGATAGAATAAACCCTCAGTATCCCCTGCTTGTCGTAAAAGGGGGCCGGATTAAAGAGCCTCCCCTCAAAAAAAAAAGATAGTGTGACATCAAACGCGATAATAATTCTCATCTCTCATTATATAGTTAATTTAAATGTAAATAAGAAAATAGTTTTTTGCGTAGATCTAATTAATGCATAAAACGCATCTCTCACTCTTGAGGAATTTTACGATACTCCTTTTTACGTTCAAATGCTCTGAAGCTAAATAATAAAAATATTTATTAGACTATATATGGAGTAAGTTCTTGATTTAACACGCTAATAAGAGAAAAGCAGAAATTACCGAGCGAAGATATTTCTAAAAAATAAAAAAAAATATTTTATTTAATCTTAGAATTGAAGTTGGTTAATTAGTATTCATAGAGTAAAGAAAAAAAAAAGAGATTAATCAACCGGAGGTCTTAAATCTTTTTTCTTCATTGTTTTTCTTATTAGGGAGACACACTAAGCATGCATACTTGAATTTTTCCCTATTTTGTCAAAGAAATAAATACCTGATCAAGTAGCGAAGAGATCGTTCGATTCGATGAATGAAAATAAAACTAAATCTAATTAATTTAATCCTAATATGAAAAATCTGGTGTGACTGGCCACAGCACACAACTTTCTCTTACCTTCGGTAATCGAACGTTGTGTTCTGTGCTTGTCACACCAGATTTTTGTGTCGACATATATTTAGTTCCCGACATGACAGTACGGAACATATGAATTCAGATGTAAAATTTATAAGTATGGGAAAATATTTATATTTTGTTACCATGGCAACCATTTCACCTATCTTCCCTATGAAATACAAGAGTAAAGTGGTCTTCAGAAGATTTCAATCGCAAAATGAGAATATACATTTGAAAGAGCATCTAAAAAATAATTGATTTTTGAATTTAAAAAAAATCGTTGGAGCAAATTTTGAGAAAATCGAAAAAAACTGAAAAAGTACATCAGTAAAGTACTAGTACTCTTTGGCCGATTTTGATTAAAAGCTTATTTTCCGGTCCCGGGGGTGTTTAACTAAATATAAAATTTCAACCTCGTAGCTCAATTCCTTCATGCTTAAAATTGAACACACACACACACACACACACACCCACACCCACCCACCCACCCACACACAGACAGACCATGTCGCGAAAACCACTTTTTGGATTCAGGGGACCTCAAAACGTGAAGATCCATCAAAATCTCGACATCGAATTTTTGACATGAATCCAATACTTTCTCTCTATATATATATTACATATATACATAGGTAAGAGAAAGTAAAAATCTGACCAGGTTTTAAGGGAGGCAAGTTTCTTCGGCTTTTGAAGCTATTTTTAAATTAAACTTTAGCCAATTTAATTTAGTAAAATTCTTATTGCTTGAAACGGGAAGCGAACCTGGAATAAAAGGCGAGACCTATACCTCTCCGCTAAAGTCTAGTATAAAAGCAAAGCTAATGGAAAGATTACGATTAAATAGAATTTTTTGCGATTTAATATTTTTTGAACCCCGATCAATCATGGTGTGGAACGTCCCCGGGTGGCCATCGATACTATGTATTTTACAATTGTATAAATAAATTAAATGACCTCCCGAAAAAGGCATTTAAAAAGAAATATACATTTCTACATAATTATCTTGTACTAAATTTTTGAAATTTTGAAACTTTTAAGTGTAAATTATCAATTATACATCGGAAAATTATTTGCTCAGGGGCCCACATCTTGTGGGTACGTGGATGGCGACCACGAGCTGCCCGAGCTGGGACAGGCAGTCAGTCCTTCAGTTCTTTAAATGTCTGTCTCTTCCTTCCACTTTTCAACAGGCGTCAGACCGTGCAACGGGCTGGCCTGTCCTATTTCTTCCAGTCGTAAAAACGTTCCGCCGACCCCGCACCGCGGGAATAATAAGGGCGAAGATAGAAGAAGAAGCATCGGAAAATTCTACAAAATTTTTCTAAGCTTTTTTTCGAATTAAATATTGTATTTTCATCGCAGTTTATTTTGGAGAAATTGAATTAACCACTTAAGAAAAATTTTAATATAAGAGACTCTAATTTTATTGTCCGTTAGTTAAAATTTTTCTTAATCTGTCTGAAAACGAACCGAAGACGACTTTGTTGGAAAAATTCTTAAATTAATTTTACAATTTCGAATTTTTATAAAAATTCAAAAGAAATTTAAAATCACAGCTTTCTGTTTTACACTTTGCGGCCATTTATACATTTTCATATGCTGTATAATGATGAAATATAAATGAGACGAGCATTAAAGCCTTTGTTTCTTGGGAGAACCTATCCCGAATTTCCGCAGCCCTTGACTTGACATTACTTTAATCTTGCTGGTTGTTATTATTATTTTCTTCTTTCCAACTTGACCCGCTGGCTTTCTTCAAATATTTAAGTACATATATCCAAAAACTTTATTTACAAAATATAACATTCCCAACGATCTGTGTTGAGTTTGTAAATTTGAATCTATTCCAAAGGTTTAACTATTTAAATGCATCTGAACAAGTTATATTTTTTTGTATTTAAAATTTTTTCCGAATAATTTCATACTTGTATAATACTTTACTTAAAATTATTTGTGTTTAATATTAGTCTATTTTTGACTTACTTACTTGACTTACTACTTTGACTTTAATATAGAAAAGTACGTATCTTGACATTATTTATTCAAAAACCTCTTGAGTATATATATTTTTTCAACTAATATTTTTTTGTTTTAGATGAATCAACAATGCAAAGTTTGTGGCGAACCGGCAGCCGGTTTCCATTTCGGCGCTTTCACATGCGAAGGGTGCAAGGTAAAAAAAATAAAATAAATACTTCGAATAATAATAATTTAGTTCAATACTTAAATAAATAAGTTTAACGAGTACTTAAAGGAGTGTATTTATTTCAAAATCGATTTATCTCTTTGCTTAAAGTGAGAGAGAGAGATAAATTCGTAAATAAAACGAAAAGAAAGTTCTTATGTTACTAGTTCTTTATTTTTTAACTTTTAACATTTAAATTGTCATTTAAGAAAAGTCGAGAGAGAGAGAGAGAAATAATTCAAAAAAAGTGAATAAGAATTTACTATCGAATTCGAACAGAGTTTCTCATTACAAATTTAGAGAAATTCATAATAAATTTGGAAATTCAATTAATAAATAAAATAAAGCAAATATCAATTTTTTACTTTCTCTTGTCGAAGTAATTTCGTAAACGAGATTTCAACGGACATACACGTTTTAGATGTGTATAACCAAAGTAGTTTAAAGGAAAAACTACAAATCTTTTTTTTCGGCCATCTTAGGCTTTTTAGACTTTAAACTTTAATAGGCCTATGATATATATTGGTCCAGGCATATTTATTTATTTATTCCATTTGATAATTTAAATAATTATTCATCAGACTGCTTGGGATCTGAACCCACTTCCTCTTGGCTTTTAGATTATCAATATTTGTCAACATATCTAAATTTACAAAACTTATAACGATGGAATTCTTCTTCTTCCTCACCTTATTTCATTAATCTCACACTGCGGGGTCGGTTCACCTTAGAACTAAACATAGAATCATCGGGTTCTTCTAGCTAATTTTTTGTTTGTCTATATTATTGTTCCTATAATATTTAAGAAAGTCTTTTAGTTATTCTAAATTAAAATTTTTAGTAGTATTTGTTATAAATTTTGTTGTAAATTTTTAGTTGTGTTTGTTATCTATATTTTTACTTTCTCTTACCTCTATATATATTATATAAATATATAAAGAGAGAAAGTATTGGATTCATGTCAAAAATTCGATGTCGAGATTTTGATGGATATCACGTTTTGAGGACCCCTGAATCCAAAAAAGTGGTTTTCGCGACATGGTGCTGTGTGTGTGTGTGTGTGTGTGTGTCAGTGTTCAATTTTAAGCATGAAGGAATTGAGCTATGAGGCTGAAATTTTATATTTAAATTAGGCACCTCCCTGGAGCGAGAAAATAAGCTTTTAATCAAAATCGGCCAAAAAGTACTAGCATTTTACTGATGTACTTTTCGATTTTCGATTTTCTCAAAATTCGCTCTAACGATTTTGATTAAAATTCAAAAAATAATTATTTTTTAGATGCTCTTTCAAATGTATATTCTCTTTTTGCTCTCAAAATTGATTGAAGCACACTTTACTTTTGTACTTCATAAGAAAGATAGTCGAAATGGTTGTCATGGTAACAAAATATAAATATTGTCCCATATTTATAAATTTTACATCGCCCCCGGGTGTGGCGTAGTAGGTAGCGTGCCTTACTCCTATACCAAACGTCGCGGGTTCGGACCCAGGCAGTCCGAAGATTTTATTTAAGCCATTTATACCAGATGGCTTAAATAGAAATGCCTGAACCCCAAATTGATTTATTAATTACAACGGTTATCGTCTAAAGTCTTAAATGGCCCGAGTTGCCGAAAAGACTGTGTGAATGTGTGTGTGAGTGCGAGTGCGAATGAGAAAAAAGTGTGAATGTTTTACAAAAAAAAAAAAAAAAATTTTACATCTTTAATTCTAATATATCGGTGGAAACTAAATATATCTCGAAACAAAAAATCTGGTGTGACAGGCACACCAGATTTTTTCAAATATGGAGATTTTGATATAATCAACTTTCAATGGGTCGTTTTGATAACTTACCTACCCCAACATTAAAATAGCCTCTCTATGGGGAAATACATGGTGTGTGTCCTTCAGCATTAAAATAGCTGAAGGACACACACCATGTATTTCCCAAAGAGAAGCTATTTTAATGTTGGGGTAAGTAAGTTATCAAAACGACCCATACTTAGGTCGTAAAATTTTTTTTTTTCGGCAGCTACAAGTTTAAAGTAAATTTCAAAGCCTACTACCTTATCGTAGAGAAATAATATCTCGAAATACGTAACTAAAAAACGTAATCTATAAATTTTTTCCGAAAAATTTAATTTTGTAATTTTCAAAAAATCTATTTAATAATCCGGAAAATAAAACTCGAAAATCCAATCTATTTTAAATGCGCGATGTTCCATAAAATTAATTAATATTGCAAAAATTTTATTTATTTTTGATTGAAATAATAAATAAATAAATTCATCCGTAATCATTTTCTTTAATCGAATTTTATAAAATTATCTCTATTTTCTCTTATTTAATTAAAATTAAAGTAAACATCATCTTCTTCTTTGATGTGAAATGTTGATTTTTTAACCAACTTTCTATTCTATAAAATTTAAAATTTTAATTAAATAATGAAAATATGATTTTAAAATATTAGCTAGCTATTAATTTATTTACGTTCGCATTTTACTGGATTTAAGAGAAATTAATATTCAAATAAAGTGGATAAATAATCAAACTGGATTTTATTAGTTGGAATTTCTACATCAATTTGATTTGATGTATAATTTTTGATGCATCTTCAAAATGGCCTGTTTAATTTTATGACGATTGAGCATTTCGATTGGAATGTTGATGAAATAAATTTAATTTCTTTTATGTTTCAAAATTTTATATTCGATGTGTTTGTCTCAGGAAAAAAATTGATGTCAGCCAGATAAATCAAAAATTAAACAAATTTTTTATTATTATATTATTAACGTTTCGAGAATCTAACGACTTATGATCATAAAACATTAATATAAATATACAATTAATTGTTTATTAATTACAATTAAAAGAGTGAATTAATAATGGGAGAATGCAGCTTTTCATTTATTTTATTACTTCTTCTCGGTTGACGTTTCGGTCCATACCTAGGCGTTGTTGAGAAGTAATAAAATAAATTAAAAAAAAAAGAAGTTACTTGTCGCATTTTCTCATTAAAATATTTCTAGATATAATTTAAATTATATCATAAAAAAAATAATATATTTTTATAATTAATTAAAAAGAATAATCCATATTAAAATAATGTTTTATAGGTGTTGATGAAGGAGCTCTAGCTTCCCGAAACATTAATATTTTTGGTATTCATAATTCTTCAATTATATTCATCAGAAAGTTTTTTTTTTTTCAAGTTTAGAGCACAGCACTTTAAAATCTTTGAATTCTTACTTTTGGGGACTTTATGTTTTTATTTAGCCCGGAATTGCGATAATCACCAAAATATAGAGATATAACATTTTATAAATTATAAAAACATCTTATGAACTAAAATAGATTAAAAGTTTAAAATGATTTAATAAAACAAATTGCTTTTTGGAGATAAATAGCGGATTATTAATTAAAAGTTAGCTAAGAAGCAAACTCTCCCTTCTCGAAAATCGGAGTTTCGTAACTGCTGATCTTATAGAGAAAAAAATAATAGGCTACAGAAATATATATCTATGTATGCCCTAACGGGCGCTCTTACAAAGAAGCGTAATCTTGTTCTCTCCTTGTCTTTATTTGTCCAGCATGTGCTGGGAGGTAAAGGTCTTTAGATATTTGTGAATTTGAAAAATTGTCCTCTTGCTTCTATTGTTTTCTCCTTTTGGTGCTTTAGTCGATTTATTATATAGGGTTATGCATCAATGAAATCAGTGACTGTTGGTTTATGAGTAGGAGCAGCCAAAATACAAAACCCTTCAATTATTCACAATCCAGCGAGACATATTCTCCCTTCATCACTCTTTTCTAAATAAGATAAATACATAATTTATAAAAATATTAGATTAAAAATTTGCAACAATACATGATGACACTTATGCCCAATTGCACCGCACTAGTTAAGCATTGTTTAACGCTAAATAATACTTAACTTTTCAAATTTCGTTGTACCGCTTGCAAAGTCAAGCTTAAATTTCTAAATCGTAACTTAAATTTAAGCTCTTGATTTCGGGGGTTAGAATTTGTTTGTCCCGGGTAGGCACAATACATTATTATGTACCTATAATATGTATAGGCGATTTATCCATCTTATTCAGTGAGAATGATAATCGAAAAGAATAAAGTCTCTATTTTAATTACAATTAATTAAACATTTCCTAAAATTATTATTATTTTTTTTTTAACATTCACACTTCCCACCCCCACCCCCCCCCTCTTTTCCCAACTTCCCCTTAAAATTTTTCGATATCCATTATTTTGTTTTGTCCTGGCTTAAATAAAATCATCGGACTGCCTGGGTTTTACAACATATATCAAATAAAATAAATTATAAATTATTTTCTTATGTAGAAAAGACTGATGATGGGAGAATAAAGTTCTAGCTGGATTGTGAATAATCGGAGGCTTTTGAATTTTGGCTGCTCCTGTTAATTTTCCTTTAAATAGGGTTATGGCTTACTTGAGAATCAAACTACGTGCTGTTTTCTTATTATAAGAGAGCAATTCAAGGAAAAATAGGAAATTGTGAAAATTCCCCTTTAGTTGAATGTTTTGGTGTATGCCTTTTTATCAATAAGACACTCTAAAAGTCGTCAAAATATTTTATTTACTTATTTGCACAGCCATTAGCAGCCTAAAATCTAACTAATTAAAATAAATATCAACGAGGTAAATTCGAAGAATTGATTTTCAAAAACTCTCAAGAGATTGGAAGTGTTGTATGGTCAACCTGTTTGCTGAGAGAAATTTTAATACTTTCATTTAATAAACGAAATGATAAATAAAAAAAAATAAAAGTAACTGTATTATGAATTTCTTTATTTCCTGGGTTTAAGATAGAGAATAGAGGAAATCAATTAATCATTGATTGATTTCATTATAATTGAAAGAATTTTATTTTTTTATCATTAAAAATCGCCCTTGCTTTTAAAAAATGAGTAATTAATTTCCGAACGTGTAGTTACATTTTAATAAAAAAATTACTTGTAGACTTCAATTAGAATGATTAAAGCATAATAAGAAACAATCTTCTAATGAATGGAAGGTAGTGATAATGACGCCATTAAATGACTTGAAAAAGAGAGAGAGAGAGAGAGAGAATAATGTCCAAACATCGGAACCATAAAAACATAAAGGCGAAGGTGTGAGTTGCGTGGCAAGATCAAAGGCCCTTTGTGGCCGAGGAGGGTATTCAAAGTGTTGCGTCGGTGAGGCGTTTGGATTAGCGGCGTTTCAAGACGCAACGTCCGCCAGTACGCGTGTTTGACTCTCGGTTAAGTGCGCCATTCACCCGCCTAATTGCTTTCGTTTAAGTGTCTCGCTTTTTTTTTACTTTTACTTTTTTTAAAATTAATTATGACCAACTTTTTTTTTTTTAACATCCTATTTCGTTCTCAGTCAAGGTGTTGGCTTGTAAATTTACTTAATTTTCAAAAAATCTGTTATTTTCTGTTATTTCTCTTACCTTCGGTAATCGAAAGTTGCGTTCTCTGCTTATCACATCAGATTTTTTGTGTCGACATATATTTAGTTTCGGCCGATATTTTAGAATTCAAGATGTAAAATTTTTAAGTATGGGAAAATAATTATATTTTGTTACCATGGCAACTCTCTTATCTTTCCTATGAAGAACAAGAGTAAAATGGTGTTCAGAATATTTCAATGACAAAATGAGAATATGCATTTCAAAGAGCATCTAAAAAATAATTGATTTTTGAATTTTAATCAAAATCGGAGCGAGAGAATCGAAAAAAAAAAAAACTGAAAAAGTACATCAGTAAAGTATTAGTACTCTTTGGAATAGATAGGCCCTATCCTATACCGAGTGTTTTAGATATAAGACCCAAAGACTTTGAAAACAAGTGATAAGCAGAAATCACAAAAGTAAAGAAAAAAATAAAAATATTTATTAAATTTTATTCTAAATTTTCAAGTCATTAATAATGGTTTTTAATTAATAATACAAAAAACTATTACAACGTTTCAGCAACTATTTTTGTGTTATTAATTACTAAATTAAAATAATTATTAACGCAATCGGAAAAGTCTAAATCATATATAAATTTTATTTGTACTATAAGTACCATTACCATTTATTATTTTTGACTATTTCGGGTGAATTCAATACAGTATTTAATTGAAAAATTGAACAAAAATCTGTACTAGTTGTACAATTTGTTTCTCAGCCTGATATTACCATTAAAGTGTTCTGACAGTGTAGCAAACAAACTTCCTATTCGTATTTTGTTTATTTTCAAAGTTTAATATTGAAATATCTCAGAACTATAAATTTGAGGGTTAGCACCCGTCTGCGCCCGACCCCTTCAATAATTTTTATAAACATAAAGGAAGAGAGAAAAGTCTATTTCTTTCAAAAAAATGAATTCTCTTTTGAGACAATGTTGTCTTCAATTTCTTCCTTCAATTTCATATCTTCGACTTGAATGTTTTAAGTGCTTGATGATTATAACGAATTAATTACATTTATAACACCTGGTGGTTTATACTCATGGTCAAATATGAGGCCAAGAGCTAAATAAATAATAAAAAAAAAAGACAAAACACCTGGGTGGATCTTCTTTATTGAGAACACAGTGTTCCGCATACATTTCCCAAGTGTTTCACGAATCATTGTTATATTGCAGAAATAAAAATACCAGTGACGATTTTGGCACTGTCGTTGATCATTTTCTCTCATCTGTTCGATTTTCTCGATCCTCAAAAATTAGATATGAAAATAAAGGTGTGAATACACATTATGCAAGTCAATTCAAATATATATTTATTGCAGAAATATATAAAATTAAGTAATAGCCTAATTGTTAATTCAGGGTCGGACGCCCTGTTTGAGAAACTCTGCTCTAGATATTTAAAAAAAAAAATACCTTTGACCTATTCATTGATATGAACCTAAAATTTACCCCCCCCCAATAACTTTTACTTCTAATAACACTAGTCGACAAAAATGAACTTTTTCTTTCACAAGAATGAAGATATGAAATTCTAGAAGTATTTTCACCCTGAATTCAGATATTAGTTAGAATTTTCCATCAGCACATTTTAGAGATATAGACAAAATAGATTTTAGTCAAAATGGGCTCTAAAACGGCTTTTATTTAGAATGTTCAAATTATTTTTAACCCACCCCGTCAAATTAGCAGATAGTTAGAATACATATAAATTTTAAGTTTCATCCCAATCAGCATTTAGACTCCAAACGCTAAATTTCAAAAAATCGAAATTTCCAAGATTTTTTTTTGTCACCCCTAATACAATTTCAGATATCCCTGAATGGAAAAAAATATATGTACGATATTCTATAGTTCTTTCTTTCTAAAAACACTCATTCGTAAAAATCTGTTAATTATTAACGAAATTATGAACAAAAACGTACAAAGAAAAAACCTAAGTACACTCACTGACGAAAAAATGGACCTCTTGTTTTTTAGAAGTATAAAGAAAGATATGAGATTCAAAAAATATTTTTTTTAATAATATATAATAAAGTTAGAGCCCGTGACCCGATGCTCAGAGAGGATACATTAGCTTCTCGTGGATAGGGTTCGCTTTTTAATTCAATTGAAGCCATTTTTTTCGACCAGTGAGTGCTTGTGTTTTTTCTTTGCTGGTTTTTGTTAATAATTTCGTTAATAATTGCAAATTTTTATGAATGAATGATTTTTGAAGCCAAAGAATATAGAAAGTACATATAGTGTTTTGCATTCAGGGGTATCTAAAATTGTATTAGGGGTGACCAAAGCAAAAAACTTGGAAATTTCGATTTTTGAAACTTAGCCGTTTGGGCGCAAAGACCTCCGATTGGAAGAAACTAAAATTATAGATTCAACTACTGCATAATTTGACGGGGGGGCGTTAAAAATTTGAACATTCTAAAAAAAGGTTGCCCTTTCGCAAAACTTGCCCCACGCCGGACACCCCGGGAAAAGCGACGAAAAAGATTCTCAGATAAATAAGCGTAACATCTATTAAAATGATATTTTACAAAAATTTATAAACATTAGAATTTTTTTAATTTTCGTTTAAAGCCTTTTACGGAGGTCCGCGTTCAAATTTATTTCAATTGATAGACAGTCAATTAAATTGAAATAAATTTTTGTCGCTTTGAACGGAAAGCAAACCCCAGACCTCTAGCTTAAGGGACAAGTACTATACCACTGCCCTTCATTTTATTTTACTTTATTTTTAGAAACTTATAAAACCATTAATAGCTGTTCTAATGCACGAAGCTGTAGCTTCCAACTTCATTTATCTGTACTGTAATATCTTATTCGATAATTTACATACATATATTTGCTTTTTGCTCCCGTCTCATGGGTGGCAAGTATTAATTTTTTTGTCTTTAGGCATCTCGTCTCAGAGACTTTAAATAATTTTAATTCATTTTATTAATACCATTCGGTATCTAATTGATATAAATAAATTCCAATCTCTCACTCAACCTTTCTCACTGTGTGGAAGCTATTATCAAAATTTATTTAGGATAGGGCATTATTATCAAAATTGAACAATAAAAGACAAAGGTATTGTTGATTTTGATAAAAAATATTTTTATCTATTTATCTATTTAATTTATTTATTTCTCCCTCCCCTCGTGGATATTGATAATCTAAGAGCCAAGGGAGTGGGTTCGGATCACAGCCAGTCCGATGAATTTTTGATTTTTTGAATCATTTGGATACCAAATAAATAAATGTGTCCCCATATATATATCCTGATTAATATTAAAGTTTCGTTGTAATGTCCAAATGGGCTAAGATGCCTAAAATCTTAAAAAAACTGTGCCCCCCTCCCCCCCCCCCCCCCCCCCCCCCCCCCCCCCCCCCCACGCCCCCCCCCCCCCCCCCCCCCCCCCCCCCCCCCCCCCCCCCCCCCCCCCCCCCCCCCTCCACACCTCTTAAAAATCAATTTATTTAACTTCGAACACCTTCGTGTCTCGACTTTGATGGTAGGCTGGTCGAAATGACATAATTGTCGAGGCCTGGGTGGGGGAAAAAGAAAAAAAAGCGTCTTCATTTCAAAAATTAAAACAGTAGAGATTTTTGTTTTTTATTTTTTTTTTTAATGACAATAATAATTTTTTTTATTATTGTAATTTTAATTATTAAGTGTCGTCCGATATTTTTTTAATCTCTTCTTATCCTTGGAATAAATTTTATTTCTTTAAAATACGAACTTTCAAAACATTCCGAATTATTTTTTCAATTGCATTTAAATGAATTTTTGACTTGAAAAGATATATAGTTTGTAGGTTGCAATAATACCAAGTATAATTACAGAGCATATGTTTAAAGTTGGAATTAAGTGCCTGTCCTCCAACCAATAGCGCCATTCCTGATCTTATGAGTAAATAAATTCAAGATTAAATTAATGCAATTCATTCATTCGTAAGTGTATAATTGTTAGTTATAAAAATTAAAATATATATTACTTGCAATTGTTAAAAAAAAAATTAATGAGTACCTGGTAACTGTTTATTAGGCAATTAATTAATTTTCAACTATCCGAAGGTTAAGTTACTCTCTCTAATTGCCGTAAAATAATAAACGTTTCCAAATTCAGATTCCAAATACTAGTGAGATGTATAAAGGAAGGATCTTCAAATATTAAAGTCTCCTAGAATATAGGCAACCAAATTAACTCGCTAAAATTGGATGCGTATCTCTTGAATAAATAAATGGACGTCTATGTTCGTCATAAATAAATATAATATAAATAATAAAAATGATCCGTTTAGGGATGTTGAATAATTAATTAACAAATTTTAAATTTTATTAAAAATTATTTTCTATACTTTTTCGTTTAAGATCGTGGCTTTATTTTGTCCGAGTTTGTACATAACACGTTATATTTAATAAAAACTTATTTTTGTCTGGCAAATAGAAATATTAATCAAGGATAGAAAATTAGATCAAGGCGAGGTTAATAATAGAGAGTATGAATTGCATTTTTGAATTTAAAATAGAAGAAAAAATTTAAAGATGATATGATATTTTTAACGAGTAGAAAATAAAAAAAATTAATAGATTTCTCCTTTGATAGATTATTTCCAAAAATTTATTTTTATAAAATTTGCATTATCCATGGTATATAAATATATTTTGTTTTTTATTTTTGGGTGGGGAAAGAGTAAGTTTAATTTTTTTTTTTTTAGTACAGTAGCCTTATCGATTTTTTTTTATTTTTATTTTTTTTAATTCTAAAATTACACAGTCTTAATTAAGTTCTGTAACTGTAGATGTTTTTTTTTTCCTTTTGAGTTCAAATTGTAATTACTGCAATGCAATGAACCCTCACCTTCAATGCTTGTCTCTAATTCTTTTTTTCATTTTATCTTTTTTTTCAAAGTTATATTTCTTCGGCGCTTCTTCATCATTCCTTCTTTTATTGTTCTTTTTTTCTTTTTTCTTTCTTTTTTATTAAAAAAAAACATCCACACTATTTTTCTCATTAACACTCACATTCACACAGTCTTTTCGGCAACTTAGGCCATTTAAGACTTTAAACGATATCCGTTTTTATTTTTTTTGGGGGCGGGTTATTTAAGCCATTTGGTATCCAAATGCCTTAAATAAAATTATCGGACTGCCTGGGGTCCGAACCCGTGACGTTCGGTATAGAAGGTAGACACGCTACCAACTACTCCAAGCCCCGTGGGCTCTTTTATTGTTCAATTTAGTATATCAAAGTGTACTTTGTTAAGTAAGCATTAAGGAAAAATTGATAAAATTATTATTAACTTATAATATATTATAGTAATATTGTTATGATCAATAATCATTATTACTACATATAAATAAATAGTTTGGGATGTATCATGGACGGTCATCTACATTTTAGTTTGAGAAAATGCCTTGCGTAAAAAAAAATCACAACTAAATAAATACAAAATAAGAAAAAAACTCAAATATCCCCCCTCCTGAAAAATAAACATACGTTTCTGTTAAGTGGCATTCGATAAAATTTACATATATTTATATAGTAGTCTATATATCTTGGATTTTTTTTTAATGGGATTCAAGATCTTTAAATATGAGTTCGCCCCCCCCTCCCTCCGAAAAATAATTACAAATACTCATACTTATAATTTACATTTCAATTACAGTATTTCTACTTCGAGGAGTCTTATCTCCCCTCCCTTCTGGAAAATTGTGACTAGATAAAATTTCAATTTTAAAATAATGGATTATAAACAAAATTTAAAATCAATTAGTGATCAAGAGTAAGCCGAGTTAAGGATTCTCCTAGGTCAGGACTTGTGACGTGGGTTTCTTCTTTCTTCAAAATTATCTCAGCTGACCTAAAGAAGTTATAGTTGATAGAATATCGATTTTTTTTTTATAAAATTGTTTTTGCTAATTGTTATGGACCACCAACTCAGCTATTGGCAATCTCTACATCTTCCCAAGCCCTTTGAGTGAACTTCAATATAAGATAAATATTCTTTTCTATTTTTTTTTTTTTGACTTATGTTAGATCGTAAGATAGTATTATTAAGAAATTGTTTGAATGTTTTTTTTTTTTTTTTTTTTTTTTTCTAAAAAGATGATTAATAAAGGAATCGAGTAAGTTTCCCAAGGATCGTTTTCATTGATATTAGATGATGATGATGCTTCTCGATAAGCGATACAGATGCCCTCCGTGTGGCACGCAACAGTGCGCCCAAAAGGAAAATGGACAATAGCAAACGGCCCAAGAACAATTACGCAATTGGGTTTTATTATTTTTGCGACACCCGGTCGCGCGCGCGACCACAAATAGTTCTCCAACCGTGAACCGACGAGAGTTTTAATATAGTTCACTGGTTTTTCAAAATCTTGAAACTATTTTTTTTTTTCTTCTTATTGTCAAATAAAACGTAACGGGGAATTTCTCTTTCGTTATTATTCAACTAATAAATTTGTTCCTTCCGGTTTTTCGTCCCTTTAAGACGATATTTTTTTTTTTAGATGATTCTTAACGATCGCAAACTAAGAAATAAATAAATGATTCACTTTGCTTGGGAAATGTATCGTCGTTACGGGTCGTCAGAGTTGAATCAATTTGTAATTTTGCCTTGAGCAACTTTTGTATTTGCAGTGTTTATATTTTTTTAGCCATATTCGGTCAATTAACTCGCGTGCTTAAGAACCGTTATATTTGTGTCATTGGCATGTTTAAACCTGATGACTAGAAATCAATACAAATCAATCGGGAACAATTTTCTTGTAAAACTTGTCAGTATATTAAGTGGAATAAATCCTCTTCTTTTTTTATTCTTTATTTTTTATTCAAATCAATGAGTTTGAAAAGGAAATCTCTTTATTTTTAACAACAAATAATAGAATTGAGGAGGCGATTAATAGTTTAATTTATAATCCTGATTTGAAGACAACTAGAGTTCAAATCCATCTCATGGCAAAAAATTATTCACCTCTATTTGAGATGCCTATTCTTGAAAAAGGAAACGGGAACCCACCTCAGTATTATTCCCACGATGTTTCCCCTCAGAGTAACCACAACGTGTCAGGTTTGACATTATTGACTGAAGAGAGGGAATAGGACTATTTTGCATTCTTAGAGAAAAGGAAATTTCAGAAGTAGGATATTATAATTCACCAATTTTGACATTTTGCCACAAATTTTGCTTGCGTTATAGTATTCAAATATACCTATGGCTTAAATAGAAATGCCTGGACCCCCAATAGATATTATCATACATAACGGTTATCGTCAAAGTTGTCTGAGTGGCAGAAAAGACTATGTGCATGTGTGTGTGAGTTAGAATGAGGGACAGAAGTGTGAGTATTAAACAAAAGCATATATCTGTGGCAGGTGAATAATTTAATTCAATTTTTTTTTTTTAATTTAAAAACATTCACACTTTTTTCTCACTCACACTCACACACACATTCACACCAGTCTTTTCGGCAACTCAGGCCATATGAGACTTTTTACGATAACTGTTATAATATGATAATATCTTTTGGAGGTCCAGGCATTTCTATTTAATGGTATCCAAATGGCTTAAATAAATCATCGGACTGCTGGGGCAGTAGGTAGGCACGCTACCAACTACTCCAAGCCCGGGGCTAATTCAAATTTGATATTCATTCTTCAAAAATGAATTCAAAATTTGATAAACTTTTTTTATAAAATGAGTAAGAATCCAAAATATCGTTGAAAAATTTATTCGTACTAGTTTTATTCTTTTTACAATTCGATAGGTATTAAATTATCACTGATTTTTGTTGTTGTTGTTGTTGTTATATGAAAAGGATCCTACGGAAAATACACACCCCTAGTTTATTAATTGAGCTTGAATTTAAGCTCTTATTTTAACAAAGATGACGTAAAATTAAACATGCCTACAAGGGCGTAATTAGGGGGTCCCGGGTGGAGGGGCACCCCCTAGAAGACTCCCCGACCCAAGAAAAATTGAGCAAAAAGATCTTCCAGGCCCCCTGCGGGTGACTGGTCCCATGCCCCCACCCCCAGCCAAATTTTCTATTATTTAGCGTTTCGAAGACTATCATTGTTAGTATTTATTTAGCCAACGATCATGAAATAAAATTTTACACACTTCGCCAATATTTATCGAGGGAACCGCGAGTTACCCAAAATAGGCCGATATTATTTCTTTCTTTTCAATGTCAGTCTCATTTCTTTCAGATCAAACATTTCAGAAAAATAAGTAAAGAATTATCATGATATAAATTTTTTTTTTGTTTATTTAAAAAAAATGAAATTTCTAATTGCGACATAACTCGAGTCATAGAACGATAGAGATTTTTTCTAAACCACTCTTTTGGTTTCGGAGACACTCTTATTTCCGGATAATTCACAAACTACTTGGCTTTCTTATAAAATATTAAAATAATCATAATAATATTAAAAATTAGGAAAACTTTAAATTTCTCTAATGTCATCCTGAGGAGGTTGAGAAACACAAAATTATAAAAGAAAAAAAAAACCTAAAAGGCCGTTGGAAAAATTATCCCAAATAAATTATCATAATTACTGATGATTTAATATTTGCTTTCGACATTAATAATTAAATTTGCTCACAAAGATTCATTCTTTGAGATTCTGAAAAACCTTCATATTCAAATTAAGAAAGATTTATTTGTTTTAGAAAAGAGATTTTAATTAGACTTGTATAAATGAGGGAAAACATTGAAAGAGCGAAGCCTTCAAAGAAATTTCGACATTTAATTTATGAGAACTTTTTAGTTACGATTTACGCTTTCAAGATCAAAATATTGTTAACCTTCAAAAATTTCCGAGGACGGTCTGGTCTGTCCATACTTAAATTTTTCATATTTTCTTAAAATAAAGTCAATTTCTTTTCGATAACTTAAAAGAAAAATATATTTTTCTTTTTTATTTATTATAATAATTCTGTCAATTATTTATTTCATTATTTTGATAATTAAATAAGAATAGAAACGCCATTTTCCTATTTCTGAAGTATCTAATCTTGGTTCGTGTCTCATAAGGAGGGGATGGGGGTGGAATAAGAACCCTCTCCTCAGTGCGCCTAAAATATACTTAGAACTACAATTAATTAATTTACTCAAATTTTTGTAGTCTATATATTTGAGTTAATAAATTGTATGTTTTAATGAGAAGTTTACTCTCCTAAGAAATTGACGAAATATTTTACTGTTTTTTAAACTTCTATAAAAAATATTTCTTGACTGTTTAATTTTCTTTGCAAGATTGCAAGTCCCATGATCTTCACAAATATTCTTCAAATATATTTTAATTTGTGAGCCTAATTGAATATATTTTACTTTGTTGTGAATAGATAAGAGGATTTTTTACAATTTTTATACAAAAAAGACAACTCTATTGTTTTTTTGTATAAAAATTTGAATATGCTCTTTGAGGGCTGGAGAAGGCAGGGTGGATCCCAGTCGAAACTAGAGTGTTTAATCATTAAATCGATTATTGGCTGCATCCACTTATCTATTCACAACAAATTAATAATATTTTAATTCGGACATTTATTGGGCCCGCCGAAACGTCAATCAACTATTAAAAAAAAAAAAAAATTGACTCCCAGTCTCTAAGACTTCAACCATTTCTTGGTTTAATTTTCTAACCGAACTAAATATGTGAATAATCAAATAGTAACACTATTTGAAACTCATAGATAATGCCGACCCCGCAGGACGCATGATGGTTTTAGTTAAAACCACAACCGGTTTTAACTGTCCTGGTTTTAATCCAATTTTGACCAGTGGTCTTTCTTCATTGAAATAAACAAATAAATTTCATATAGTATGCATATATTTCGGGAAAATTACATAATTAAATACATAAAACATAAATCATACAGAAATGGAAGATTTAAAAATCTGAACTTCAAAATAACTAAACATACATTTTATATTTACAGAAATTTTGGACCAATAAGTTGAAAATTATGAAACGTTCTCTTACATTTGCTAATTGAATTGAATTGTTGTGTTCTGTGCTTGTCACACCAGTTTTTTTGTCAGGATATATATATTAATTTAAGCCCCTTTTCGGCATCAGAGGCCATTTATTCAAATTGATTGGTAGCCAATACAATTTAAATTCATTTTGTGATTAAAACCAATTTTTGACGGTTTTAACCACTTTTGACCAGAGCCCTGGTAAAAATCTAAAAATGTGTTTTTTTTTAACCACTCTGGCAGGACGAGATAAACACTAGCAAATAATAATGAGTTCACGTGTGGGAAATTTGTTATTCTTTTCCGAAGAAATAAAAATAAAAAGTAAAAATAACAAGATGAGAAGTAAGTTTGGTTGCCTATCTACAAGTCAAGTAATCGGCAAAATCAAACTATGAATAAATCAACATCGACATTAATAGGCAATCATATAAATTTGTTTTTTAGAGCTTTCGATCAGCAATGATAATTTATGTTTATTTTTTTGCTTTATTTAAATGACTTTTTGTGTAAATTGAGGTAACAGCCGTCGAATGCAAACACCCTCATCATCAGTAAAACAAGAGAGAAAAAAAAATGCCAAATTTATTTATATCTCGACAGACGGTCAAAAAACTACTTGATATTGTGAATTCGTGTGAGACGAATTGATGTTTCCGCCAGTCGGGATGCCACTCGGAAAAAAAACACCTCTTTCTAAATTTAAAGAGTTTACTGGCTCACTTAAGAGCACCTTTCTCTCTTAAATAAAAATAATAATAAAAAAAATAAAGGACCCGGGTTCAATTAGATTTTAGATAATAAAAGGATGTTAAAATGAAAAATGGCGTGACCTTAAACAAAATAAATGATCATATTAAATTTTCATTAAGATGAAAAATTTTGATTTAGTTGAATTATATAGTTAAGATTAAAACAAAAAAAAAATTATAGTGCTGCATTTTCCATTCACAGAACACAACTTTCGATTACTGAAGCTAAGAAAAAGTTATGTGCTGTGTGACTATCACACCAGATTTTTTAACATTAATAAATGAAATATCAAAAATTGGGAGTCAAGCAAATAACTCAAAAGCTAAAAAATTCTTGATAGGCGTACTCAAATTTTATACCTAAGTTAACTCATGTTGCAAACATTTCGAAAATTTTGAATAAAATCGGCCAATGGTTACTAGCATTTTTCTAATGCAATTTTTTTGGATTTTCTCAAAATCGGTTTTAACTACTGTATTTTGAATATAATTCATAAATAATTTAAGAAAAAGTTGGAAGTTGTATCAAATGCGATTTGACACATCTTTCTGTCGACGAAATGTGAAATATGGAATAAAAGTTGACAAACAAAAAATATAGAGAATTTATTAGAATTTTTTTCTTTATTTTGTTCAAAATATGGGATTACCATACGACCCGGTTTCGCCGCGACAGTCCCAGTTTTAAACATGTTTCCCGACTGGATAAAATTTATTTTCCTTGCGACCATCAACAAAAAATTTTTTTGATTTATTGGAATTATTTTTTTAATAAGAGAAAATTTTACATTTTTAATTAAAATTCATAAATAAACTATTTTAAAAAGTACATAAGTAAAATTTTTCGTGAAAATTGTTTGGAGTACACTTTACTGATGTAGTATTTTAGATTTTTCAAATTCATTTTATAAAAATGTAGAGAAGGTTTTTTTCTTTTTGCAGGTTATTCAGCAATGATTAATAAAGAATTAGAAATAGATTCTATACATTTACATTCTACTAAAGACCAATACCCTGTTTGACACTTTGATATTGTTTTACAGGCCTGACGATGGTCCTTTGTGACCGAAACCAGGATAAATGCGCACACTGGTTGTCTCTTATTCCCATTAAAATTTTCAAATTTAAAAAATGAAGTCTTTCTTTATTAATCATTGCTGAATAACCTGCAAAAAGAAAAAAAATTATCTACATTTGATTTAATGTTGTTCTTTCATCTCCTGAACTCTAATTCTTCTTTCCATAGAGCCAATGGTGTTAATTTCAATTCAAAAGGGGGTCGGTCCCCTTTGGAATCTTTTACACATTAAAAATTTTTTTTTTTACAATTCTTACGAAATTTTGTATTTATTTATGATTCTCTATCCAAATATGACATTAAAATTTTGAAAAATAGCCAAAGTTTATTTCAAGCCCTATGGAAATTTGAATCAAATGACTTTTACTTTTTTTTACTTATGAAACCCAAGTCGTCAAGTCTGGAATTAAGGCATATATCTCGATATAAAAATCTGCTGTGCACACTAGATTTTTTTTATCAATAATTTCCTATACTCATTTAAAAACCGAAATTTCTCACCTGGGAATTTTACTATTTGACTTGATACTAGTATAAAAATATTCAAAATAAATATTACGTTGCACAAATAAGAACTACGGGTTTTTCATCAGGAAAATTACATAATTTTGTGACTAGAATAATTTAATTAAAGGAAAAATCACAAGGAAAATTATCTTTAATAAATTTGAACTCTATTAATCGTTACTTTATTATTAATAGCTCCGCTTATGGTATGGAGTCCATCATACAGCAAGACTAAAAATGAATAATATGGTTTAAGAATACAAATACGATCTTATTTTTGCTAGGCACGGAAGATTAAACAGGAAAATGAGAGAGTAACGAAGTAAAAATAATTTTTTGTTGATGTTTGACGCACGCACTTTAAACACTTACAACATTTAATATTATATAATAATGTAAGCTAAGTATATCTCTCATCCGGCGATTTGATTTGCGTCCTTTGTTAAGTGTCAATTGGATTCACAATATTGGATTTAAGAGAAAGGGATAAATTAAAAAAATACATAGACAAAGGGCCGAAATAAACGCGGAAACTAATTGATATGTCTCTACGGTCCAATGGATTTATGCCCTACTAAAAATTAAAATTACTTAAGAAATTGCCTCTTGGTTTTTATTTGAGAAGATAACTCTGCCATGTAGAAATTCTAAAAGAGATGGACTTGAATTTTACTTTATAACAAAGACTAGCCGCACCTAACTACTTTGGCGGCCTTCGCGTCTTTCCAATGAATTACAGGAGTAAAGTGGTCTTCAAACAATTTCAAGGGCAAAATGAGAATATATATTTTAAAGAGGATCTAAAAAATTATTGATTTTTGAATTTTAATGAAAATCAAAAAAAAAAAAAAAAATTAGAGCGAATTTTGAGAAAAAAAAAAAAAATGAAATTGTACATATATAAAGTACTAGTACTTTTTGGCCGATTTTGTTTACTAGGCTATTTTCATGCCTCAGTGGGGTGTCTTAACTTAAATATAGAATTTCAACCTTGTAGCTCAATTTCTTCATGCTTTAAATTGAACACAGACAGACCATTTTTGGAATCAGAGGACCTCAAAACATGTATTTCCATCAAAATCTCGACATCGAATTTTTGACTTGAATTCAATACTTTTCAGATAATTTAAAGAATAATATTTTTGGAAACCCGGTTATGTATGACCATGACACTTTAAATATAAATAAATTTGCATACATTCTTATTAAATTACTTAGTTTAATTAAAAAAGAGATTTCGTCTCTTTTTTGTTTGTTGGCACTTGCGCAATGAATGTTTTTTAGAAATAGTCTTTTTATCAAGATTGCTGAACACAAAATGTCTATTAGAGCTCAGGGGGTGACCAAATGACAACTGAATTAGTTCACGCCTAAATATCTCTTCGCTTTTACTTAATAAAATATTTATTAGTGAGTAATATTGAAATAGAATGTATTTTTTTATTTCATTAGAAGAAAATTTGATAATAATTAATTTGGATTCAAAAATATTTATTATTATAAAATCATTTTATTAAAAAAAAAAAAAAAAAAAAACCTGCGCTTCACACATCGCATCTTTTAACAATTTGCCTATGTGTTTATTATTATTGCGCAATAGCCAGATTGAAAAGTATCAGTAATAAAAAAACAAAATTCATACGACAGTTGGTTCGCAACGTATTTATCAATCTCCTATGTGCCGAATGCACTTGAACACACGCGGCGGCTTCCAGATATATATATTAGCACATAACGGAGGCGCGCTACTCGCGTACCAAGTACCTGCTAGAAATGCATGTCCACTCGGGGCCTTGGTCGTCCATGTCACTGACATCAAATGGAATATGGCAAACGTACGAGCTGTTTGCTTGCCCAATAACAAATCGGGGAACCGCTTCTAAAGTCTATAACCAAATAATAGCGCCAGTTATTTTATATTTGTCTATAAATAAATTTTAGAAATATAAATAAATCGTTATGATCTAGGAGATGAGAGAAAAGAAGAACGCTCACACTTTTTTCTCATTCACTCTCACATTCACACAGTCTTTTCGGCAACTTAGGCCATTTAAGACTTTAGACGATAACCGTTATTTACTAATATATATTTATTTGGGGTCCAGGCATTCTTATTTAAGCCATTTGGTATCCAAATGGCTTAAATAAAATCATCGGACTGCCTGGGATCCGAACCCGCGCCTCTCGGTTTAGAAGGTTAGCACGAATGCGCCTTTAATTTTGGCAAAAATAAAATGATAAACATTTTTTTGTTATATAAAATAAGTAAGAAAAAGAACATTGTCTTTTGTAATTTTTTCGGTCTATTCGGTTTACTTGCCATTGCAATATAATTTACATATTTTGCCCTGCATTCTATTCGTTTCATTTTTTGCACGTTAGGTGCTTGTAGCTAGCAAAACTTCCAAAACTTGCACCTTTTGACCCAGGTGCACTTTTTACTAGTGAAACGAACAAGCTTAATAAATTACTTACCATCCCAGGCTATTCGTTTGATGAACACAAATTTTACAACAAAAATATTTGCCGAATAGTTCGAATAAATCACTAATTTAAATTGTTAATCAAAAGAAAATGCAACCAAACATTTTTTAAATATATTTTTGATTTTAATTTTGGACGAGGGTCCTGGTGTAAAGAAAACCACACCGATGCTCCGGAAAGGCTGCAGATTCCCCGGAGTTATGGGACGTTTGGACTAAAAAATAAACATACAAATTTTTTAAATATATTGAATATCTATGACTTGTAAAATTTTTTTTTTAAGTGCACTCATTGGCGTATTAATTCGTAAATTATTATAAGAGAAGAAAGAAAGCTAATTCAAAAATATATGAATATTTATAAAATTTTATTGAAGATAATAAGGGGGTGAGGGCTTCTGAACTTTAAAGGTTTGAAATTTCTTATCAAAAGGGTGAGCTTGGGTATTTGTTTATTTTATATCAACTATTTCGAGAGGGAAAGTGGATATTAACTCTCAATTATCAGATCACTTAAGAAAACAATGGGAAATGATTACGGCACGCGATGCTAAGGGGCGGCCGGTGTGCAACACTTCCGGTCTATTAATCTTAATGGTTATTTAACCCTGAACCACTGGCCGATTTAAAGGTAAATTAGAAAACAATGCAATGCCGAAGTTGCGCCACTGCACAAGCAACCCGCGACGCATCCTCTCTGGTTGGGAAACGACCTCACTTAGCCTGAATTATGCTAATTAAACACACCGTTTTTATGCATCATAATTTTACTAAAATGTTTTTTTTTTCTTGTTTGTTTCAGTCATTTTTCGGAAGATCCTATAACAACTTGAGTTCCATTTCCGAATGCAAAAACAACGGCGAGTGTGTTATAAATAAAAAGAATCGGACTTCCTGCAAGGCATGTCGACTCAGAAAATGTCTCTACGTCGGAATGTCAAAGAGTGGTTCACGATATGGACGACGCAGCAACTGGTTCAAAATACATTGTCTCCTTCAGGAACAACAGCAAGCAGCTGCAGCAGCTAACCAGCAACAACAAATGCAGAGACAGAAGACACCGCCACCCACGCAGCCTCCGCTTGGAGGCCTTCCTCATCAAGCATCTCTGCAGTTGGCTGTAGCATTTTCTCAACAACAGGCTCTCGGCCGAACAACTACCAAAGAGGACCTTCTCATGTTAGGCTTGGATGATTATAAGAACTCCACATCACCGTCCATCTCGTCTCCCGAATCCCACAATTCAGATTCATCTGTGGAAGTTAGCGATGCAAGATTGGCAGGCAGAGGATTGTTTAAAACAGTACCACCTGGAGAGCAACCGCCTAGAGATATTTCATTCCCGTTACCTTTCAATCCCTTCCCTATGTTTCCTCAAGGGTTTCCAACTTTGGCAGCTTTTCCACAACATGCATCAATGCACAACTCGTTCCTATTTCCCACCAGTTATCTTTATCCACCGCCTCCTTCAAAGTCTACTCCTTTATCAACAACACCTTTCCTTAAACAAGCTCGATATCCTCCAAGTCTTATCAATCCTAATGCTTCCACTGAACAAGCAAGTGAAATGTTTAATAAAAGATTTTATTTGGATGCGATTTTACAATCACAAAGATCCCCTTCCACAAGTCAAGAAGAGCGTGATGATGCCTCTTGTTCGACAAGAACTCCATCACCTGAAATCATCCAAGATAATCCTATTGATTTATCAATGAAAAGAGGTCGACAAATAAATATTCAGTTAGAAAACTCCTCAAAAACAAACAACACAAGTGGGGATGAGGGAACAGATCGAGATGAGGAATTAGAAGAAGACGTTACAGTTGACGAGGAACTTTCATCAGGTGATGAAAGTTCTGTAAAGGTTCCACAACAACAAGTTAGGACGACACCAATGGATTTAACCACGAAAGCATAATAATATTAGTCGTAATTGAGGATTCATCCTCAGGAGCTTGCTTACCAAATATCGTCCTTCTTAAGGTATCTCTAAAAAAATGAAAAATAATTTATTCTCTAATAGAAAGACTTAAATAAAAAAAAAACTCATGAACTAGGCTTTTAAGTTATGATATATGAATGTGCATTTGTATTGATTTCTAGTTACCAAAATATAATAATGATCGCAATATGTATCTTGAATGCTCTCTGTTAAAGACTCTTAGCAAAATTAAGAGAAAAATGTATACTTCAGATACCTGTTGAGAATAATGTTTAAAGGCCAGTATTGAGGTATCTAAACAAATGTTCTTGTTATTATTATTTATTCTATGTTATTAAGATTGCATTGTGTAAATCTAATTTTTAATAATATTATTATGTATTATTGTTATGTATATAGACACATATATATATTTTAAATTTATAGGACCTATATATTTTTCCAGCTTTATTTTAATCGTATTTATCTGCAATGTACGGAACAAGTAGAAATATACTTTTTCTACATATATATACTCTATATATAAAATATCAAAAAGACAAAAAAAATATACTGATCACTTTTGGACGTCTGGATTTAAAAATTCAATAATGGAACAAAATTTTTAGTTTATATAGGAATAGTTTTAAAAAAATGAATTTTAAAGCTTCAGATAATAAATATGTAATTTTGTAAATAAGCATGTAAATCTATTAGCTAGGAAATATTTTCCGTCCTGAGTAATCAATTGGAAATTACATAATTTTATTTTATTTTGACTTCATCATCTCTCTTTGTATTTATTTATTTATGAAAATATTTTAAAAATATATTCGTTTAAATATTGTTTTTTTTTTTCAAATATAAGAAAAAACTGATCAGTTGTAAATTAAAAATTAAAAGTAAAACAAAAAAAAAGAAAAAATTTAAAAATGAAGAAAAAAAAAGGATTAAAAAAGGGACTTAGGCCAGTTCAAAAATTAAATTTTTTTCAATAAATAAAAAGACAAAAAAAATAGAAACAAGATTTAATTACTTATACATTTAACATTGATTTGATTGATATTGTTGAAATATTCTTGGAATAAACTTTCAATTTCACTATCGTCAACCCTCTGTCATTTGACGATCTTTTAAAATGTTATGACTCCGATAATCGTCTAATGATTGGCTGGCTCACAACTCAAGAAATTTCCAAAATTTTGCCTTGAAAAATTGGTTCCTGATATCTGCTAAAAATTTTCCTCATTCAGCAGCAATTTATTTTCTATTTATTTCTCTTGGCAGCATCAATTATGGCAATAAGAAAAAAAATTTCAAAAAAAAGGAATTGGAGAAGCAAATTTTGAAAATATTACTTTTATAAAAGTGTTATACAAAAAGAAGAATTTGGTAAAATTTTAATTTTAAATATTTTAAAGTGTTTTTCGGCCCTAAACTATGATGAATTAAGTTGAAATTCAAGTGGGATATTTGTTTATTTGTTTTTTTGAAAGGAATAAAAAAAAAAATGAGAAGTAAGTTTGGTTGCCTATCTACAAGGCAAAATCAAACGTTTATTTTTTGGCGTTATATAAATGACTTTTTTATCAACCCCCAACCTTATGAATTGCTATTGATTGATAACCAATTCAATTGAAATAATTTTTTTTTTTCATCTGGGAGAGTAGGCTCCTAGAACAAGAAGCGAATACTATACCACTATGCTACGTCAGTTTTTTTTTTTTTTTTTTTTTTTTTGAAAGAGTTTATTTAAGTCGCATCTTATGTTTATAAAAACCTCCATAGGAAAGCGAATAAATAGATATATTATTTTTTTATTTCTAGTAAGAGTGACGAGGCGGAGTGAATTTCAAAATAAATAGGATGAATTTTTTGAATTTATCAGTAAAATGCAAAATTTTCCCATGCATCCACTCATACCCCCTATTCTTTCGTCTATACACTATTTCAAATATTTTATTTTGAAATAAAACTTTTTTCTTCATTTTTTTTCCATTCGTGTTCAATACTTACCGGTAAAAACAATTTCCAGCATCGCTTCATATCTCATAAGTGTGATCAATTGTAGTCAGAAATGTAAATATATACATATAAAAAAAATAATAATTATTTCGTTATATTTTAAATATTAAGGAGAATAATTATAATAAAAATTGTACAAAGAAATAATAAAACATATTTTAAAACAAAACCACCTCAATTTTTTTATATTATAATAAAAAAAAAAAAAAAAAAAGCGTGAAGTTCAATCTAATTTAATAAATAAATAAATCACAGGTGCAAAAAATAATGAATTATAGATAATTATTTAATGAAACTCTTCTTTCTCACGATTTTAAAATTCATTATTTGAACGTAGTAAATAAATATTCCTAAATATAGTTCTTTCAAAAAAAATATAACAATTTGTTAAATATTAGAGCATTTTGACTCTACAATTTGATTCAATTATCTGATGAACCATAAAAAAAAGAATAAAATATTTTGATAAGATCGATCAGCTCAAGATAGATCAGCCGATAAATATTATCCGAAACATTTAATTGTTTAAACTATTCCATTCTCGTAAATCACCGAAGAGAATTTCAGGTTATTAATAACCTATTGTATATAGTAATATCTTCTGGACCAATTTAAAAAGTGGATGAATTAGTGAGTCGTGTCCAAAAGCTTCGTGGCCAGTTAGATCTTGACCTTATTGACCATTTCCAATAAGAGAAGTCGTTCGGGGCAATTTAATATTCAAAAACAAATTTTACGAGATGGGAAAAAAAAAATAAAACGCTTTAAAGAAATTTTCATTCAGATTTAATTGAAATTTATTTAAATTATTTTGAAAATATTGAAATCACTTATAAATTGAGAGGGGAACAACAGCTACCTCCCTCTCTCCCAAACTTGAAATTGAAATAAAAAAAAATCTGGTGTGACTGGCGCACAGCACACAACTTTCTCTTACCTTCGGTAATCGAAAGTTGTGTTCTGTGCTTGTCACACCAGATTTTTCGTGTCGACATAGATTTAGTTCCCGACAGTACGTAACATTTGAATTAAGATGTTAAATTTATAAGTATGGGAAAATATTTATATTTTGTTACCATGGCAACCATTTCTCCTCTTTTATATGCAATACAAGAGTAAAGAGGTCTTCAGAAGATTTCAATTGCAAAATGAGAATATACATTTTAAAGAGCATCTAAAAAATAATTGATTTTTGAATTAAAAAAAAAATCTAAATATAAGATTTCAGCCACATAGCTCAATTCCTTCATGCAAAAGTGAACACACACACAGACAGTCAGACCATGTCGCGAAACTACTTTTTTGGATTCAGGGGACCTCAAAACATGAAGATCCATCAAAATCTCGACATCGAATTTTTGACATGAATCCAATACTTTCTCTCTCTATATATATATATATTACATATATACATAGGTAAGAGAAAGTAAAAATAAATAAAAAATAAAAATAAAATACTGAAAAATTCACGCCATCTGTAAGAAGATAAAAACTACGAGCGACGCCATCCCCCATCTTCAGTTAGGTTGTGGCCTTTAATATAATAATAAAATGGATATTAGACAGTCACACCAGATTTACCCCCCCCCCACCCCTTCCTCCCCGAGAAACTCCTCTCTGGATCCGCTCTTGCCCCACCCTCTTTCGTTTTGAGCGCCCATGCCACTGAGTCTTCATGATTACAAAGTTTTTTGTCTTCACAGGACATAAAGACATTACTGAAAAATATATTAATATATAAAATATATATTTCAAATTTTATTTAAATTAATTGGGGTAATATTTATATTAAATTAATTTCCCCTCTCAAAATAACATTTTAAAATTTAATAGTTTGAAAGCTAAGAAGCAAAATAAGCTTTAATTTAAGCGATAAGATTCCTTTAAATGAACCCTCTTCCCAGGGCCGGATCTAGGGGGGGGCAGTGGGTGCGTGCCCCGGGCGGCAGATATCAGGGGGCGGCAATTAAAGAAAGATTTACTAAAAAAAAGTTAAAATGATATAAATTTTGTATGGAAAATTTTAAGTAGGGGACGGCAAATTAAATTTTGCCCCTCGTAAAAAATCTCGTAGTTCCGGCCCTGCCTCTTCCTCTCTCCATCATGGGCGTATCTAGAGAATTGGGGGGGGGGGAACCAGCTATCCTCCAGAGGGCCTGGAAAGCCCCATATTTTCTCAATTTTTCTTGGGGCAGGGAGCTTTCTGGAGGGGAGGGGGCTTGTCACCTCCCTAGTAAAGCCCATGCTATCCACTCTTGGAATATCTTGAATGAGTAAATAATACAGAACATAAGATCTTTTCTCTTCAACGAAGAAGAACGAAATCAATCTGGATGATTTCAAAAAATAAAACGAGAAAGAAATTATACTATAAGCTATGGTATAGCTGCGGAAAGTTAAGAAGCAGAAGAATAAGCTATTTGTTTCTATATAAATTATATAGGCCTAAAAAAATTTGCCTCCTTCCAAGCTACGCCATGGAGTATACTCATGGATCATTTAAAAACCATTCGAGGGCCAGGGACAAATTTGAAATTCACCGACTAATTTAATTTCAAATATTTTTCTAGATAATTTTATTAAAATAATATTTTTTGATGGATAAATTCCAAAATTGACACAACTATCGAATAGCCTTTCTTGAATGCCTCGTCTCTTTTTTTCATCTCTGACAGATCTCTGACACATCTGATGGCAGCAGGTTATTTATTAACATAAAATGATCAAAAATTTTTAATTTCATCTCTACTATTAACACATTTTTAAGGTCAGTAACTTATTTAAATATCTATTTTATTTATTCTGAATTCTGAATTAATAATATGATTATTTGTTCTATGCGAAAACCTTTTACTTACTTTTACTGATCGAATTGCAATTTTTTAAATATTTTATCCTTTCAGTTCATCTCCATAAATATATAAATTATTATTATTTAATATCATTTTAATAATTTTCCTTATTTTTAGATATGATTTGGACATTGATAGCATTGTGATTGAATTCAATCATTATATATATATATATAATATATATAAGAATCGTTAAATTGAAAAATATATATATATACATTAATACACTAATTATTAAAGAATATATATTAATCAGTATTTACAAATGAATAGCATATTTATGCACAAAGATGATCATAAATATAAAAGAAGCAACTATTTAGACGCTATTTTTCATCCCATTTTTATATCTACTGTTTAAAGGAAGGATAAGAGAAGACAGACTATTAACAGAAATCATCATAGAGATAGAAGTTATTATAATTAAGGTAATTGCGAAAGATACCATTTTCTTTTTTTTTTTATACATTTGTTAGAATATATTTTTTTGCAGAGCATATTATTTCAATATTCGAATAAAACCTGCAAATAAACATCCTAGAGATACTTAACCAAGATTCTCGAAACTTTCATTTTAAAATAGGTTCAAGTTTTATTAAATTTTATTTAAAATATAATTTCTTACATTTGAATAATAGTATATCTGTCAGCCCAGTGAATAGATGGAGTAAAGTCGATTTTGTTTATTTTTCAGGGCACAACTTTTAAACTTTACAAAACTGAAGGTTTAGATTGGATTCCAAAACACACACCTCAATAACTATCTTTAGAGCGAGCCAGACTTGCCCACTTATATACAACGAATAAAATACCTCCCTGCTTCTCTTAGGACACTTAACTCATAACATCAAAATTTTTTAATTTCATCTCTACTATTAACACATTTTTAAGGTATTCAATGGGCTGACAGCTATATACACTTATTCTTTTTCTCTAAAACTTCGGAATGCTAACCTTTGACCTTTGGTATTGAGAAAGCTATTGCTCTAGCTCTGAGCCACAAGTTAAGGGTGAACGTGTTATATATATATATATATATATATATTTCTTTCTAGATATTATATATAATTTACTTATGAATAATCTAATATATTTAATATTAACTAGTTAGAGCTTTGTTTGAAAAAGATGGAATTTTTTCAATCAACGTTCAAATAGACTGTTCAATAGCCATCAATATATATATATAAGATAATAATTTACGAGTTGTCTTTGATTGGGCAAAATTGCGCCCCCTGGTAATATATATATATATATATATATATTTAAAATGAAAATTTGTGAAGGGATTATGAGATAAATTTTATATATACAGTATATTATATATTTTTTTATTTTATAATTATTTTAGTAAAATAATCTTTATAGAGTATTTAAAAAATATCTAAAGAATAGGATAAGAAATAATAAATAAATATTTCTTTGTTTCAGAAGAGATCTTAGAAAAAAAAAAACATCCATGGACGTCATCATTATTAGCAAAGAATCAACTCATACGCAGATGGAAAAAATAAACTTTTTTAATAATTGGGAGCTGATAGAGAAAAGCAAGCGCAAGTCCTTTAGTTGCATTCACCTCCGTGCCAGGAGCCAGTCGATTGAGCTCGCCTCTCCCTACAAAGAGCCACTCTACAATTGCGTTGATATTAGCGAGAATAAAACGTCGCACACACCTCATCTCTCGCAAATTGAAAGGTATTTATTATTTGCATATTTCAATTTAATTTATATTTTCTTCTTAATAGACCAGGCGCTGGAGGTAGTTGAGTATGCAAAATCTGAGGACCGAATTCTGACAATGGATTTGGGCTAAGAATAGCTCCCAGAATAAGGATCCGGGATCTTGCCGGGCCAATTTTTGGTCCAATTTTTTTTTACCCCCACTCCTCTTATTTCCATAGGGAAATCAATGGAATGCATGCTAAGATGATGTGAAGACTTGCAATTATGGTCAAATTCGAGTACTTAAAACCTCAAAGAATGAAAAAAACTGTCTTGTCAGCAACTGAGGGGATCCTCTATAGTCCCCTGAGAAGTACTATCTTGCCACCAGTCGTGGTGGTCCCCTCTAACCCCTTCACCTCTTTTCTCTCTCTCTGTTATAAATTTAAATATACGGCCTAAACACCACTCATTGGGGACCAGATTATACAAATTGCCGGTCCCCACAATTTGGCATGGTTTTAAGGCCATACATTTAAATTTATAATAAAGGGAGAGAAAAGAGGTGAAGGGGTTAAAGAGGACCACCGCAGCTGGCGGCAAGATAGTATTTTTCATTGATTGGGGTACCAGGTAGTGGATTATGATCATAATTGCCGGTCCCCAAATTTGGCGTGGTGTTTAGGCCGTATATTTAAATTTATAACAGAGAGAGAGAAAAGAGGTGAAGGGGTTAGAGGGGACCACCGCAGCTGGAGGCAAGATAGTATTTTTCATTGATTGGGGTACCAGGTAGTGGATTATGAACATAATTGCCGGTCCCCACAATTTGGAGTGGTGTTTAGGCCGTATATTTAAATTTATAACAGAGAGAGAGAAAAGAGGTGAAGGGGTTAGGAGGGGACCACCACGACTGGTGGCAAGATAGTACTTCTCAGGGGACTATAGAGGATTCCCTCAGTTGCTGACAAGACAGTTTTTTCATTCTTTGAGGTTTTAGGTACTCGAATTTGACCATAACTGCAAATCTTCACATCATCTTAGCATGCATTCCATTGATTTCCTATGGAAATAAGAGGGGTGGGGGTAAAAAAAAAAAATTGGACCAAAAATTGGCCCGGCAAGATCCGGATCCTTATTCTGGGAGCTATTCTTAGCCCAAATCCATTGTCAGAATTCGGTCCTCAGATTTTGCATACTATATAAAATATATATATATATATATTGTTATAAATTTATCATTTTTTTCTAAATGATCAAACCAGAAAATCGTTTATCAATATTATTTTTTATTTTTTGTAAAATTTTTCGTTTCTGGCAAATTCTCTTTTTTTCCTAGACTCACTAATCATATTTAATAAGAAAAAATAAAAATTTTTAATTTTTATCTGTTACAGTATTGAGCATTGCTTGCGGTCTTCTCCCTTCATCATCGCCCTTGTCGAATGAGCATCAACATCTCAGCGCAAATTCAAGGCTGTCTCTCCCTGTGCACAAGGTATTCCCAGATAATCAAATATTTTAATTTTTTATTTCATATCATAAATACACTTGCGGAAAAAAAATCGAGCTACCTACCCTTTTTGTCTCAAACTTCATTTATCTCAGGTTCTAGGCACCAGATTGGAATAGAAAAGTTGTCATTTTTTTCAAAGATCTGCAACAGGCTCAAAATTGACCACAGGCCATCGAAAAACCAGACTAAGATTTGCTCAGGAGCAAGCTGATTGGATTCTTGAACATTAAACTCTCTTTCTTTTCACTAAGGAATCAAGAATAAGTCTATAACAAAAGTCAAAGTCTATGGTATGAATGGAAAACCTTAGAAGCGAAAACAAATCTTGTTTTTATTGAATTGAGCTAACCCAAGCAATCGGAGAGGTCTAACGGCTATTTGGGACAGTGAGGGACAATATTAAGTCCCACCCATGCGTTTTCTACTTGTGATTATTTAAAAAAAAAATATATATATTTTTTAATGGAAACTTTCATAGTTCAAACCTAGAAAATTTCCAATAAAGATTTTCATTTTCTTTTATGAAAACAATAAAATAATCACAAGTAGAAAACGCATGGATGGGACTTAATATTGTCCCTCACTGTACATTTTTTTATTACTAAACTTTATTAAATTTCACAAAAAATGACAACTATTTTATTCCAATTCGTGAGATAAGTGAAGTTTTAGCGAAAAAAAGTAGGTGGCTCGATTTTTTGTTCGCAAGTGTATGTATATTAGGGGTATGACTTTTTTACAACCTCGTATCCGTGTATCATAACTTGATGAACTTTTACTAAAGATTAAATAAAATCTTACTTTCAAGTTGATTTGATAAAAAAACGTCACGCACAAAATTTTTTTTTTTTAACACACTTTCTCATTCACACTCACATTTACATATATACAGTCTTTTCGGCAACTTGGGCCATTTAAGACTTTTTACGATGCCCGTAATTATGAATATATATACAATACCAGTATATTGGGGTCCAGGCCTTCTTATTTATCTTATGTATCCAAATGGCTCAAACAAAGGACTGCCTGGGATCCGAACCCTCGATCCTTGGTATACAAGGCAGGTGCGCTACCAACTACGCCAAGCCCGAGGGTCGATTTGAAAATTTTATAAATCAGATTTTTTGCCAATTTTTTGAAGTCACTCTAAATAGATACAAAATTGTACACAAGCTTTAGACTCACATATATAGGGTCATTAAAGTACACAAGAAAGTCAAATATTCTAGATAATGTTATTGGTGTGGATGAATCTCAGTGGGGGGTTGTCCTTGTTGAGGGAGGAGTCGTACAATTCTTCCATAACTTTGATTACACCGCACACTCAAAACATTGGTTGCTTCGGGCAATATTGATTGGAAATACATCTATTTTCCAGTGGGTTTTCAAGCAATTGAGCTCTGCTGATTCAGAGCTGCAGATAGTTAATCAAAATCTTCAGCGCGAAACCATTGGCTGCTGAATTAATGAACAGCCCATAAGTAAGAAATGAATGGATAAATTTTACGCAACCTATTAAGGGTTTAAGGCATCAGAATAAACGCAAGAAGGGCTAGAAGGGCACGAGAGGTCCAGCGTGCATTGCTGATATTTGGAATTTGTTGAAACTTCACGGGATTTAATTCAGCAAAGTGACGGAAGTCACGAGTGAGCTGGTAAAGAAACTTCATGTCGTCTCTTCAGCCGCCTGTTTCTTTAATTTTAGTTTTAAAGTTCCTGGAAATCCTTTTAATTTATTATAATTGCTAAACAAATCCTGCACAAAGAAGTAGTGGATGTTTGGTGATTTAGTCAAACCATGGAGCTCCTCGCCCATAAGAACACGTAGAAGGCGATCTAGCAGATAGTGCTGGCAACTAATAAACTTGGGTTTGGTACCTTTCTCTTCGAACATTTGCTGCAGCCTATCAACGCGTCTTTTATTTAGAATAATAAAAAAAATACTAAAATTTGCTTTTTTTACTTTCTCGTATAGAATATAAAGAAAAAGTATTGTAATTTTAAATTGAATTAACATTAACTTTATTAGAAAAATAAAATATATAACTATGATTTTGGCTTAACCCTTCCCAGAGGGTGCCTTGCACACTCCCCCCTGGGATTGTCCAAAGGGTTATAATTGACGAAATTAAGCAAATTAAAACTCAACTACCCACTTTGAACACCTCTCTTATATACCAGCTTATACAAACAAGACTGCGACTAGTCAACCTAAAATTTCAAAGTGGTTTGTGCGTGACCTTTTTTTTATTTTCATGGGATAAACGTCATTTTTAGGCAAAACTTAATTCATTCGTGATACAGGAAATCATTTTTGAAAAAAAGTTTAAAAGTCATACCTCTAATGTATATACATTATTAGCAAGTGTATGTATATATATTATTAATATATTAAGTCGCGTTGTTTTTTGAGATTTACTTGACATTTATAGAGCCATTTTCATTAGTGTAATATTAAGAAGTAATGGTGAAGGTGTTCGGAATCACATTCTTGTGAGTATAAATTTTTTTTAAAATAGCAGATAAAAAACTAAAGAAACACAGTCTTTTTTTAACAAAAAAAGAAGAAAAATATGATAAAAGAATAATTTTTATGTGTTTCTCAGTGTTGGGGTAGTTGAAGAGGGGGGGGAGGCAAATGCCTAAATCCACCCCTACCCTGGATGAACACTCACCTCTTGTGCTAAAGTTCAGTTGTTTGCTTTCCGTTTCAAACGATGAAAATTTTTTAAATGAATAATTTAGAAAAATTGGCCAGAGTCTAAATGCCCTCAAAAATACCTTCGATAAAAAATATGTCATCTATAAGTTATATTTTATTTTCAATTCACACAAGAAAATATCAATCTAGAAAATTTTTACCACAAATTTGAAGAATATTTTATTAAATAAGCCCCCACCAGTTGGGTTTAAAGACTTTTTGCTAAGTTGGACATTACGATAAAGACTAAAAAAATAATTTAAAAAAAATGTTGGACTTGCTCGGCTGTGGAGGGAAGAGTCATGGGAAGAGAGCAAAAATTCAGTTGCAACAAAAAATAATGTTAGTTATTTAAATGTTGAGGGGTTGAACAGGATTGTTGGTGGAAATATTTAGAAAGTACGAATGTTTTAAATCATCTGAATAATATTTCTTTACACTTTTATATACTGAAAATAAAAAATTATTTTTATATTTAGGGAATGTATTTTGCCCAAACAGGCTTAGAATTCTATCTCTGTCAGTTGAATACAAGACTAGTATAAAAAAAATATTCAATTATTATATCTTTATTTAATAATAAAAAAAATAAAACTATTATTTTTGATTTTCCCACATTTGAAAATTGACTACCAAAAATTATTTATATATTATTTTTTTTTATGAATTAAATTTTCGTGTAAGCTATTTTATTTTTTTCTAGTTTTATAATTAGAAATTAGGTTTGTTTCCTGATTAGAATTTATTTATTTAAAAAAAAATTTTTTCTTTTCAGGTATCTTCGTATATAGATTCGACTATTTTGAATGCCCCATCTCTTTTTTACATCTTTGACATATTCGTTCATTCTCTCGCCTGTCAACACTTGGTTAATTTTTCTTCATCTCAATTTGCAATTTTTAAGGTCAGTAATCATATAATACTTTTATTTAATTTGTCCCTATATTTATTTAGAATGAATATTTCTAATAAATTCACTGAGTTAATGTAAATATTCCCAACTGACACTTTATTAATTCGGCAGGTTAAGATTCCTTTGACTATCAAAATTAATTCTCACATTTTAATATTTTATTCCGTTTTTATTCACCTTAAATATTAAAATAATAATGATTTCTTAACAAATTATTTATTCGTCTATTTCCCAAGCATCATTTCTTCAAATATTTTTGTCAGTCAAATGTCAGATCAGATCTTTTTAAAATTCTGATAATGTTCAAATTCCTTTTCTTGTTTTTATCTCTATACAATATTATTATCATTATTTAATTTAATTTTATTAAAAAATTATAACAAATATACAGGCATTCAGATTTTGAATTTAATATTTTTTTTTTTTTTTTTCATTTTCAGATTATCATCTTATTTGTGATCATGCATTCAACCAACGTTCCTTGCCCAATCAACTGGTGAGTTTATTTAAATTTTATCATTAATTGAATGTGAGGAAAAAGTATAAAAGTTGCAAGTTGCAGCAACAGACAAAGAAAAGATTCTGAACATCTGTCACTTGGTCCCTTGATAAAACACATTCACAGAATAAAATTTCAAATTAATTCATTTTCTTTCTTTGTCTGCTGCTAAAGAATTTGTCTATCCTATTTCATTAAATAAAACCCAACAGCCTTTTTGATTAGCTTTGAATAATAATTTATAATATAATTTATTTCAAAAAAATGTTCATTCACTTTAAAATGGGTGAACAAAAATTAAATACACAAATTTTGATGAAAAAATATGATAGAATATTTAAAATAAAATAATATTAATATTTTTAGTGTGAACCAGTCTTCTAGATTGTAATCTCATACACAGGTAGATATATTCTTGTATATATTAAAGTATATATATAGTATGAAAAATTAAAACTAACATCTTTTATTTAACCAAGAATATATCTGCCTGTGAATGAGATTACAAAATAAAATAATTCATATTGTTTAAACTAATATAAATTATTTCTTAATACATGAAATTTAATAATGATTTTTTTTTTTTTTTTAGGATATCTCAATTTTTATTTGTCAGCATATATTCATCCAGACAACGTTCTTTGCTTTGCAGTCAATTGGTGAGTTTATTTAAATTTCACATTTAATTGAATTAAGAAGAACAAAGAGAATAAATGTCCAAAATCATATCTGGCTCATGGAAATTGTTGAAAAATTTTAATTAAAATACAGGCAAGATAAGTGTGCATTTGGTACTGCCCTTATGTTTTAACTATGACGTTGATTTCTTATTAAGTTATTCTCTGAGTATGATGATTATTAAAAATTCATTTATTATTAATAATCATTAAGATTTCATGAGTTCGATATGATTCTGGTCAGGGACATCACTATTAAGTAGACATGCATGCATTTTGTCATGTGATTATTTCAGTGGTTTAATACATAAAATAGCTTATAAAATAAGCTGGAAATCTTTACTGAAATTCTATTTATTTTTCCTTTTGTTCTAAAAAAGGTTAAAAATTTTAAATATTAAAAAGAAAACCATTATAAAATATCTTGAGAAAATGCTTGAGGATACACATAATAGTAATGCTTAATGTTCAAAAAAATAAATACAGAAAAATTAATTACAAAAAAATGAGATAAATTAATTATTTTTGTATTATTTTTTCTAATTACAAGATTATTAATTAAGACGCTAAATAATTAATTGATTGATTGGGCCTTATTTAAAATTCTTGCATTCTTTCAATCATAAGCAACTTATCAGAACTTGTAGTATATTTTAATTCATATAGGTATATACAGTATATATATATATATATATATATATATATATATAAATGTTCTGGGAGGTTTCCGCGATCGGTTATATGCGAAGATAGGTTTTCTCGGATTAAGTCGCGTGGGATGTTGAGAAATTAACATCCCTTAATCCGAGAAAACTTATCTTCGCATATATATATACATTTTGGTTGTGGGATATTAATGATCGATTCATTCTTTTAGTTACCTGGTTAAACGTCATGCAAATGATTATTTCAATCTTAATTATTAATCTTTGAGTATTTATTTTTTGTTCATTCACTTATTTTTTACTTTCTCTTACCCTATATATTTTTCAATTAGACAAATGCGCGGACAGTCCTTGTTTCTCACCCCATCAGGAATCTAAAGCTCAATCATCCTTGTAGAGAGTAAATTTCTACCTAAAAGAAAATGTTTTATTATTAATGAAAGAATTAATTAAAAATCAGAGGTAACTTGTGAGAAAATAAGAATTTTTTTATATTAACAAAATTTTCCATTCATTTGCCAATTATTATTTCATTTTATTTTTATTTAAAAATTAAACTTATCATTTTGTTTTCAGATTTCATATTTACTGCTCGCTTCCCGAGTTCAACCCTTCATCTCCTGCAACACTGCGAGTGGTGAGTAATCTCATTATTTCATTTTATTTTTATTTTAAAAAATAATTTGGGTGGAGGGTAAAGGAGGAGGAATAATAAATAACTTAATTTTTTTTGGCATTTGTTTGATCGTCATATTCAAATATCATTATAGTGGAGAACACTTTTCAGACAATTATCATTTTATTTATTTGAAAAATATAATTTAAGAGTCTTTTCTTCCTTCTGAGAAATTTCTCAGGTTCAGAGTTTTCATCCCTCAAGGTCTCCTCTTACAAATTTTATCTTTGATTCAACCTTGTTTAAAAAAAAAACTGGGAAATTGGGAACTGGCTTAATTTATAATAAATATATTTTTTTTAATATGTTTTTTAAGTTTCTTTGAGAAATTAACATTTATTTATTTATTTTTACAATCTATTTCAATCCGGCCAAACAGATATTAATATTTTGCCAACCGCACGTTCTTACTCCCAAAGGCGAGGATCCCGACAACCTTTGTGCCATACTAGACTTTGCGTGGACAGTTAACTCGAGTGATTTTGGTTTCAAACAGGAATAGACGGAATGGATAATATGAATATGAAATTAATCTTAATTTATTTATAAATAATAACTTTTATTTTATTTCAGCATCTTCGTCTGTCCCCTGGCACCAAGTCAAACGAAGAGGGCTAAAATAATTAATATGCGAATGAACGGGCATCGAATAGAAGCAAAGTCTCTACACTTCGCCTTCTACCCCATCATCGAACTTGTCGCTGGAGCACCATCTCAGCAAACATCAGACTCCCTCGCTGTCACCAGGTTGGCCTAATTATTATTGAATTCTTTTTCAATGAAACCCTATTTGCTATCACCTATCGGCTACTACTCCTGTAAAAAATTAATAATGAAACATTCTAATTCATATGGGGATTCTTATATTTACTAATTTTTTCTCTTGAAAGGTTAAAATTTTATATTTTCTTAAAAAATAATTATAAATTTATCTATTTTTTTAAATGACTATATATATATATATAATTTCTTTTTACAGTAGATATATATATATATATAATATACTTATGAATAATCTAATATATTTAATGTTAACTAGTTAAAGCTTCGTTTGAAAAAGAAGGGTTTTTTTTCAATCAACGCTCAAACTTTTCACTAACCATCAATATATATATAAAATAGTAATTTACGAGATGTATTTGTGCTTAAGATTGAGCTAAATTGCGCCCCGTGGATATATATATATATATATATTTTTTAAAATGAATATTTGGGAAGGGATTATGGGATAAATAAAACAATTATTTAATAAAATAATCTTTATTGAATATATTTTTAAAAATCTATAGAATAAGATAAGAAATAATAAATAAATATTTCTTTGTTTCAGAATTCATACATGTTCGTCATCATCATCAGCAAAGGATCAACGCAGATGGAAAAAAATAAACTTTTTAATAATTGATTAATTTTATATTATAACCAAATAACCACATTATACCCTCTCACATCATCTTTAATTCAAATATCACTCATACTATCATCATCAAAACAACTACAAGAATGAAATAATATACATATTTAAAATATTTTTATATCCATTAAACATATTAGCTCAAACAATCATATTTTAAAATTTCTCAGACCAAATCTATAAAAACATTATATATTCCCCCACTCCTCACTCATCGCCTTCCATCCCTTCCCAATTACAAAATAAACATTAATTATTTATCCTCACCCATTGAATTTACACAAACTCTGTAAAAATTTTTATTTTAAAAACATTACAAAATTAATACATTTCTTTTTATATCAATTATCCACGAATTTCCCTACAAATTATATAATATCTCCCTAAATGGCTATATTCTAATATATTATTTTTAGTTTTTAAAAGAGTTGTGTAATTTATATTGAAGTCTTTAGTGTCAGACTGTATGTTCCCGCTTTGTTTTTATTTAAATAGATAAAACATTTCTCTAAAGACAGAAGAATACTAAACTTCCTTGCACTTGGTGACCCTGCTTCTCCGAGAAATTTTAAAATAATCCTCGACCATTGTTTGACACGGGCCCTCCACCAATCATGTAGTTCATAAGGAAAACAAAAATTTGTTACAAAAAGTACATTCTCATCTCCTTTAGTGTTTGCCGGAGACGGACCTCAAATTGCCAATAAAAGGGGGACACGGTTTCTCGTCTTTTTTTTTAATAATTGTGAGCTGATAGAGAAAAGCAAGCATCGAACAACAAGTCCTTTAGTTGCATCCACCTCGTGCCAGGAGCCAGTCGATTGAGCTCGCCTCTCCCTGCAAAGTGCCCTTCTACAATTGGGTTGATATTAGCGAGAATAAAACGTTGCACACACCTCATCCCTCGCAAATTGAAAGGTATTTATTATTTGCACATTTCAATTTAATTTATATTTTCTTTCTTAAAATATTGTTATAAATTTATCATTTTTTTCTAAATGATCAAACCTGAAAATCCTTTATCAATTTTATTATTTTATTTTTTGTAAAATTTCTCGTTTCTGGCAAATCCTCTTTTTCCTAACTAATCATATTTAATAAGAAAAAATAATAATTTTTATGATTTTTTTTCTGTTACAGTACTGAGCATTGCTTGTGGTCTTCTTCTTCCTTCAACATCGCCCTTGTCGCATGAGCATCAACATCCCAGCGCAAATTCGATGCTGTTCTCTCTCTGTACAAGGTATGCCCAGATAATAAAATATTTTAAATTTATTATTTCATATCGTAATCATAAATATTATAAATATTTTACCTTGGGAAAGTCATTCTTTATGTAATTGTAAATAGTTTTTGATTACATTTATTTTTAATATCAACCATAACTTTATTAAATAATCTATGAAATTTGTTTTAGGCTTGTTTCAATAATTATCGCCAAATATTAATAAATTAAAGCGAAAATCTTTTTATTCCCATTTTGATTAAGAATTCATATATATATATATATATATATAATTTTTATAATTAATATAAATTTGTTTAACTCGTTGAGATTATCATTACTCTAGTATGGTTATTAACGTGTCCCGATGACGTTCTTCCGAGTGTCCGCTCATTTCTTTAACGATTGGTAACTGAACCTTTATCGCCCACTATCTTCTTTCCTAGATATATTGATATATATATATATATATATATATATATATAGACCGTCCACATGAAAAGGTACCAAATCTAAAATTTTGGTTATTAAAAATCTAGATTTGAGAAAAATGACCCACCTTTGTCTTGTTTTTTCAATTTTTTTATATAAAAAAATACATAGATTTTAATAAATCGAATATTTCATCATATAGGATGAAGAACTAGAGAATCTGAATCAGTAATAAAAAAAAATCGAATTTTTTTTGAACTTTTTTAGTAAATCGGCTCTCCTGAAGATTTGGTACCTTTTCATGTGAACTTGGAATTTAATTTCTTATGAATAATCGAATATACTTGTGAATAAATTATGGGATGAATAAAACAATTATTTAATAAAATAATCTCTATTAAATATTTAAAAAATATCTATAGAATAGGATAAGAAATAATAAATATTTTTTTGTTTCAGATCTTAGGAAAAAACTCCCATGAGCTCATCATCATAGCAAAGAATCAACCAACCTATTCGCCTTTTTTATTAATTGTGGGCTGATAGACAAACAACAAACAAGACAAGTTTTTAAGTTGCATTCACCTCGGTTGAGTTCATTCTTATTTTTACCTCTATTTAATATGTATATTCATCCAGCCGACCTTTCTTTCTTTGCCTTGCAGTTATTTGGTGAGTTGAATTAAATTGAACATTTAATTGAATTAAGAAGAACAAAGAGAATAAATGTCCAAAATCATATCTGGCTCATGGAAAAAATTGTAAAAATTCTTTAATTAAAATACTTTCAAGTTAAATGTGCATTTGTTGTACTGATTAAATAATGACGTTGATTTCCTATTAAGTTATTCTCTGAGTATGATGATTATTAAAAATTCATTTATTATTAATAATCATGAAGATTTCATGAGTACGATATGATTCTGGTCAGGAACATCACTATTAAGTAGACATGCATGCATTTTCATGTGATTATTTCACTGTTTTTTATAAAATGAAAGAAAATCTGAAATTCTATTCTATGTTTGGAAAAACTTTCTTATGATTTCTCTTATAAAAATTAAATTTTTATTTTTTATTTAACTTATAATGACACTGGTCCAAAAAATACTTTCATAAGATTAGTCAAATTATTAAATTCTAATATGAATAATTTAATATATTTAAAATGGATATTTGTGAAGGGATTATGGGATAAATAAAACAATTATTTAATAAAATAAATTAATGGAATATTTAAAAAACATCTTTAGAATAGGAAGAGAAATAATAAATAAATATTTCTTTGTTTCAGAAGAGTGACAGGGGCCAGTCGATTGAGCTCGGCTCTCTTGGAAAGTGCTTCTTGGTTCCACTGCTTTGATATAATTTGGAATAAAACATCGCACACACCTCATCTCTCGCAAATTTAAAGGTATTTATTATTTGGAAATTTCAATTTAGTTTATATTTTCTTTCTTAAAATTATTGGTATAAATTTATATTTATATTTTATTTAATTATTTTATAATAAAATTATTGGTTTATGATTTTTTTTTTAATGATCAAACCAGAAAATCGTTTATCAATTTTATTATTTTATTTTTTGTATAATTTCTCGTTTCTGGTAAATTCTCTCTTTCTCTCGAGAGACACACTCATCATATTTAATAAGAACAAATAATAATTTTTATGCTTTTTATCTGTTCCAGGGGCGTATTTTGCGAGTGGTCACCTTCTCCCTTTATCATCGATCTTGTCGCATGAGCATCAACATCTAAGCGCAATTCGTCTCTTCTCTCTCTGCACCAGGTAGACCCAGATAATCAAATTTTTTTCAATTTAGTATTTTTTTTTTGTCTTTTTTGGCATCTAAGGCCATTTAGACCCCACCCCTATGGGTTTAATCGCCCGAAATATATCGAGTTAGAAATTCAATATTTCTTTCATTTACAACTTAGTGAAACCTCACATATACTAAATAATTTTATTTATAAATATGTTTCACGGAAAACCTACACCACTTTCCCTCCAAACTATGATGGTAGTCACTTCAAATGAAATAAATTTTTCTCGCTTGGGACAGGAAACGAACCAGGGACCCCGCCTTGAGAAGCTAATGTCTTCTCTCTGAGCCACGGGCAATTTAATATATGGCAAAGTAATTAATTATCTTTCTTTTTAAATCTTTGCTATAGAAACCTCCCCTTCATTATGAAGTCTGTCCTTTTGATTAGGGGCTGTCAAGAGATTCCTTTTTAACTTGATCGTAAATTTTTTTAAAACGGCCAAAAATTTATAAAAAAAAAAAAATTATTCTTTACTTACCTTCCTATTCTTCTTGGTAAGGGTTATTTCTTTTTCTCATTACTGTCCTTTTGGAATTTGTAAAATTGATGGTATAACAAAATCTGTTGATAATTTTTTAATTTTAAATAATCGCTTCGTGACCCGCCGTGCTATGAAATTTTATTAAATACTAATTACTTTGATAAAATGTTAATTCTATTTATTTTTTTTGTCTCACATCCCTTTATAAAGCCCAAAGTATAATAATTTTTTTTTATCTCAAAAAATATTAGATTAAAAAAATTAACATCTTCTTTTCATATTCTTTTGGAAAATAATTAAATTGCTTTCAATTAAAATAATGGAATTAAAAATTATTGGTTTAAAATCCACAAGGTTATTAAAATTAGTATAAATACATTTTTATTAGTATATATATATATATTAAAGTTAAATTCAATACCTCTTAACCTATAAAACATTACAATTTGATTTGTTTGTTTCAGGCAAGACCGAAGACGCAGGACATCACATTTATACCAGGAAAGAGTTAATTATTTTGAGGGTTGAAGAGGTAACTGTGTATGAGAATCTCAATCTCTGGCTTGAGGGAAAAATAAAACATGTAAGTATTTTTTAAATTTCTTTTTATTAAAAATTAATTACATGAATAAATAATTCACAAGCAGTTTAAAATTAAATTATTAAGAAAATTTTTCATTATCTTTTCTTTTTTTAAAATTATAAATAAAAATAATTTTTTAATAAACATTTTTATTTCAGAAAAATAATCCAAATTCGTAAATATATTTGACATGAAATAAAAAATGATTATTCATAAAATGAATTGTCATTTATTTATTATTTATTAATAATTCCCCCCCGAGGATGTCACCTTGTCGTGGTGGGGGGCTTGACCGACAAAGAACATCCAAGTCTCAATGTCTTGGTTCATCCAAGACATCCTAAACCAGAATAAATGCTAAAGACAAATATATTTATTTATAATTTTATAATTAAATATATTCTCTTTAGCGCCCCTGGCGCGCAGAGAGCCGGCGACCGTCTTGCTTGCCTTGCTGCATGGATGCCTACATGCAGGGGGCAAGCGGGCGGCCGCCGCCGTCGCCTCATGTCGACGTCAGCTCTCTGCGCATGCGCCAGGGGCCAAGGAGTGGGGACTGGAGGCTATATAAGTCGTTGCGCGCATGGGTTGGAGGTCGGGGTTGGTGGTGGACAGCAAACTGATCACATCGTCTCTCTCCTACCATGACTTGTTCTTTTAATAAAGACTTAATAAATATATATATTGATTGATTTTATTTATTTTCCATTTCCTATCCTAGTATATATTAATATTACTTTTATTATTTTTATATAAGAATATTAATTAAACCTAATTTAAATATTTACTATTATTTTGATAATAAGAGTAGTATTGTATATTATTAGTAGACTATTTTATTAAAGATTAAAAGAATTGAAATAAAAATTTCTATCTAATATTGAATAATTATATATTCTATTATATTATGAATAAATATTGATTTTAAAAGAAAACTAACTTTGAGATCAATAAAATAGTCTACTAATAATACTTTAATGTTACCTGTTGATTTTCTTCTCCGTTGTCAGCCTGAGGGAAGACCTTAAAAAGAAAAATATTATTTTATTTTTTCGTAGTAATATAACATACAAAAAAGTTTCACTTACAATTTTAAAAGTACAGGCAATTTATAAAAATCGTACAAATATAATATAAAAAAGCAGACTTTAGGACAAAAGGGAATATTATTTTTCTTTACAATCATATTAATTTACAGAATAAATTATATTAAAGATTTTATCTAATTTAATAAAATTGGAATAAAAAAAAAATAAAAGATTTGTTTTATTCAAACAAACCTTATTAATTATTATTTAAGAAGATATAGAAAAAATATAGAAAACAGAGTTTATGCTATTTTCTTTCCACATGAGATCTTCTCAGGGCCAATTATTTTATTATTAATTAATATAAATTAATCTAACATACAATCATCTATTTTTTAAATTTATATTTTGTAAAAAAATTGTTGTATATAATTATTAATTTTGAATATGTATTTATATTGCCCTGATAATGAACGAACGAAATAATTCCAAGGCATTCTAACAAAGCCTGAAACAAAAAAATATTTATTTTCTTCTATCATAATGTAATGTAAATATTTAATAAAGTTTATATTTTAAATAATTGTTTTATTTACCCAGTAATTCCTTTAATTAACAAAGCAAATAAGAAAATTATTTAAATTAATTCAGGGATGGGGATTTGTGGAAAATGATTATTTTTTTATAAGAATGAAAAACAAAAAGGAGGGATGGGAAGAAGGGATTTATTATTAATGAATAAACTGAATACTATTCTAATAGAGATAGTTAAAATAAATTTCAATATTCTAATAAAAAATGAGAATAATTCCATTCCATACCTCTAAAGAGAGTTAGTCTATTAAGAATAGGAGCTCCTACCCCTTTAAGCACCCCAAGCCCTTTATGCCTTCACGAGGAAACTTTGAAATCAAGTTAGTTAATATATTACTAGAAAATAAAATTATAGTTGAAATGTTAAAATGAAATGTTTCTCGATTCCTATTTCCAAAAAATAAAAAGATTTTTCCCTCAAAAGAAGAAAATTAATAAAAATAAAAACCCCCAAATGAAACATTTGCAATGCCCTTGTAGGAGTTAAAAATAAAATAATGTCTTACTAATATGATAAAAATTTAACTGTTTATGCAAATGGAGGCAAATGTAAATGTATTCTAGGGAAGGAAACCTTTAGATGGGAATGTAGACAGACCCATGGAGGCACGTTTTATTTTTATTTATGCCCTTTCGAAAAAATAATTAAATTTTCGAAAGTCTGTTAAAACGAGCGGTCTATTAATGTTAAAATCATGTCTATTGACAAATTTGTTGAAATACAATTTTTCTTATAGACTGGCTAAGGCATAAATAAAAATAAACCTCCAGAGCTAAGAGACATGAGTAGCAATATATAATATATCCCTGTATAATTCTAAGTAAAAGTAAATTCGTTCCTAATATAAATAATTTTAAAATGAATTAGAATTTTAAAAATTTCAATAAGAACTCACCAGATAAAGGGTTTTTCGATTTAAGACGACGAACGAGGATGTAGGCTCTGGCAATATCTCGCTTTATTAAAGGCCACACACAGGTCTGGAGCCGCTGGGAACCTGCATCAAAAAGAAACAAACCATAAAGGAATTATTATATCTTAGTCATTAGAAACAAATAAATTAAGAAGCTAAAAAAAAATTATTTTTTAATATAATAAATCATTTTCTGAATGAATAGAGGTAAAAATTGTAATTTTAATTATATCATTTTCCATTTGAAGCAAAGCAAAGTGCCCTCTCCACACTACGATAAATGAATAATCCCAAAAAATAGAAAAAATCCTAACAGGAGCCCATCCTATTCATTTCAACCGATCATAATTAAATTTACTTATTTATTTGAAAATTCTAATAAATATAAGAGAAAAAGTATTTCAATTGAATATTATCATCGAGTCATATTCTTCTCCAATAATAAAAAATAAATAAATATGAAAAGGTGCGATAAAGAGGATGGGTCCTTGTTCTCGAGGCTGACTAATTAAAATATTTGATTATCTGGGCATACTTTGTAGACAGGGAGAGACAGCCTTGCCTGAATTTGCGCTGAGATGTTGATGCTCATGCGACAAGGTCGCAATGTTCAGTACTGTAACAGAAAAAAAATCATAAAAATTAATATTTTTTCTTATTAAATATGATTAGTGAGTGTAGGAAAAAGAGGATTTGCCAGAAACGAGAAATTTTACAAAAAATAAAATAATAATATTGATAAACGATTTTCTGGTTTGATCATTTAGAAAAAAATGATAAATTTATAACAATATTTTAAGAAAGAAAATATAAATTAAATTGAAATATGCAAATAATAAATACCTTTCAATTTGCGAGAGATGAGGTGTCTGCGACGTTTTATTCTCGCTAATATCAACCCAATTGTAGAAGGGCACTTTGCAGGGAGAGGCGAGCTCAATCGACTGGCTCCTGGCACGAGGTGAATGCAACTAAAGGACTTGCTGTTCGATGCTTGCTTTTCTCTATCAGCTCACAATTATTAAAAAAGTTTATTTTTTCCATCTGCGTATGAGTTGATCCTTTGCTGATAATGATGACGAACATGTATGAATTCTGAAACAAAGAAATATTTATTTATTATTTCTTATCCTATTCTATAGATTTTTTAAAAATATATTCAATAAAGATTATTTTATTAAATAATTGTTTTATTTATCCCATAATCCCTTCCCAAATATTCATTTTAAATATATATATATATATATATATCCACGGGGCGCAATTTAGCCCAATCTTAAGCACAAATACATCTCGTAAATTACTATTTTATATATATATTGATGGTTAGTTAAAAGTTTATTTGAGCGTTGATTGAAAAAAAAAACCCTTTTTCAAACGAAGCTCTAACTAGTTAACATTAAATATATAAATATATTAGATTATTCATTCAGAATTAAATATAATATAAAAAAAATATTAATATTTAATTTATAACTTTTTTCTTTTATACGAGATAAAACGAGAAATCTTAAAAAAAATAATATAATAGTACATAATAATAGTAATAAACGATTTTCTTAAATTTATTTTTATGGACACCCTTTCTCACCCTCTGGTTTCGTCAATTAAAAAAAAAAGGTAAATTTATAATTATTTTTTAAATAATTAACCGTTCAAGAGAAAAATTTAGTAAATATAAAAATCCCCACCCATATGAATTAGAATTTGCTGCATTATTAATTTTCTACATTACATATTTAATTATGATTAGAGAGTAGGCGATAAGTGATAGGAAAATGTTAATATATTATTATTTATTTATCAACGAAAACAAAAATTAACATTAATTATGAAAGAAATTTAGAATATTCTCACAATAGACAGAAGAGGAACAATTATATCATTACTTTCTCTTAATAAAGCGACTAGGAAGGTCAAATATCAAAAGAGGGAAAGAGAGAGTATGACACCTTGAAAAGGGTTTCATTGAAAAAGAATTGAATATTATTTAAGACTAACCTGGTGACAGAGAAGGAGTCTGATGTTTCCTGAGATGGTGCTCCAGCGATAAGCTCGATGATGGGGTTGAAGGCGAAGTGTTGAGACTTTGCTTCTATTCGATGCCCATTCATTTGCATATTAATTTGTTTTAGCCCTCTTTGTTTGGCTTGGTGCCAGGGGATAGACGAAGATGCTGAAAAAAAAATAAAGGTAATTAATTTCATATTCATATTATTCATAACGGTGGCAAAAATGGCTGGTAAAAGTAAATGTATTCTAGGGAAGGAATCCTTTAGATGGGAATGTAGACAGACCCTGAAGCGAGGCTAGCTATCGAGGCACGTTTTATTTTTATTTATGCCCTTTCGATAAAGTTCGGTAATAGAGTAAAAAAATTTTTTTTTTTTAATTTCTCCACTTTCCATCAAAAAAATGATAATTTTATAAAAATATTTTAAGAAAGAAAATATAAATTAAATTGAAATATGCAAATAATAAATACCTTTCAATTTGCGAGAGATGAGGTGTGTGCGACGCTCAATCGACTGGCTCCTGGCACGAGGTGAATGCAACTAAATGACTTGCTGTTCGATGCTTGCTTTTCTCTATCAGCTCATAATTAATATTAAAAAAATTTATTTTTTTCATCTGCCTACGAGTTAATCCTTTGCTAATAATGATGACGAACATGAATGAATTCTGAAACAAAGAAATATTTATTTAATATTTCTTATCCTATTCTATAGATATGTTTTTCAATAAAGATTATTTTATTAAATAATTGTTTTATTTATCCCATAATCCCTTCCCAAATATTCATTTTAAATATATATATATATATTTAATATATATCCAGGGGGCGCAATTTTGCCCAATTTTAAGTACAAATACATCTCGTAAATTACTATTTTATATATATATTGATGGTTAATGAACAGTTTGAGCGTTGATTGAAAAAATCCCATCTATTTAAAACGAAGCTTTAACTAGTTAATATTAATTATATTAGATTATTCATAAGTATATTATATATATATATCTACTGTAAAAAGAAATTATATATATATATCACGTTCACCCTTGACCTGTGGCTCAGAGTATAATATAAAAAAATATTTAATTTAACTTTTTTCAATAATATTATTATAATAATTCAAAGTAAAAATTGTTCAGAATAAAAATAATTCGAAAAAATTAAGTTCTTATAAATGTGATTTGAATTAATATTTAAAAATGAATTAGAATTTTAAAAATTTCAATAAGAACTCACCAGATAAAGGGTTTTTCGAATTAAGACGACGAACGAGGATGTAGGCTCTGGCAATATCTCGCTTTATTAAAGGCCACACACAGGTCTGGAGCCGCTGGGAACCTGCATCAAAAAGAAACAAACCATAAAGGAATTATTATATCTTAGTCATTAGAAACAAATAAATTAAGAAGCTAAAAAAAAATTATTTTTTAATTTAATAAATCATTTTCTGAATGAATAGAGGTAAAAATTCTAATTTTAATTATATCATTTTCCATTTTCCATTGAAAATATTTGAGGATGGTTGATAAAACAAAGCCCTAATAAATTATTTTAAAAAAAGTAAAAAGAAATTAATAGAAAAACATATTTTAATTTAATATTCATTTATTTCTTTATTTTTTAGATTAGAGATAAATTTTTTCAGAATAAAGAAAATTGATTAAAGAAAAAAAATTTGCCAAAATAAATTTAAAAAAAAAATCTGGTATTACTGGTCTTTTTCTTGAGAAATTTTGTTGTCAGACAGACACACAGACAGACCATGTCGCGAAATCCACTTTTTTTGATTCACGGGACCTCAAAACGTGTATATCCATCAAAATCTCGACATCGAATTTTTGACATGAATCCAATACTTTCTCTCTCTATATAATAACATATATAGAAGTAAGAGAAAGTAAAAAGTATTAATATTATCCCTTACTAAAGCTATATTCGGGGAGCCAAATCAAAAGAGGGAGAGAGAGTATGACACCTTGAAAAGGGTTTCATTGAAAAAGAATTGAATATTAATTAGGCTAACCTGGTGACAGAGAAGGAGTCTGATGTTTCCTGAGATGGTGCTCCAGCGACAAGCTCGATGATGGGGTTGAAGGCGAAGTGTTGAGACTTTGCTTCTATTCGATGCCCATTCATTTGCATATTAATTTGTTTTAGCCCTCTTCGTTTGACTTGGTGCCAGGGGACAGACGAAGATGCTGAAAAAAAATAAAGGTAATTAATTTCATATTCATATTATTCATAACGGTGGCAAAAATGTCTGGTGAAGTACAAGAGTAAAGTGTGCTTCAAAAAATTTTGAGAGCAAAATGAGAATATACCGGTATCTGGTGTTTGTTGTACCGAGGCACTAACCCAAAACGGGTACAACAAACACCAGGTACTTAAACACATACACAATGAGGCAAAACCAAAACCACCAACACAAACTACAACAGAACCTGAAGATCCAAACACACACAAGGCATTTCTCCCATACATAAAAGGCATAACAGATAAAATTGGCCGCATTCTTCAAAAGAAAAACATAAAACCCATTTTCACCACACACCAAAAACTATCAAACCTAATAAGAAATCCAAAAGACACTATTCCAAACGAATCCCCCGGAGTCTACGAAATTCCTTGTGCCGAGTGTCATCGGTCATACATAGGCCAAACTAACAGAAGAGTTCAATTCAGGATTTACGAACACAAAATGGCACTAAGAAAACTAGACCCTCAGTCAGCAATAGTAAAACACCATAACGAAACAGGACACATTATGAACTTCGAACAAACAAAAACAATAGAACCAATAAACAACTTCCACTCCCGTATCACAAGAGAAGCCATAGAAATTTACAAAAGGCCTGAATGTCTAAACAAAAGAGACGACGCCCTCAATTTCCCAACAACATGGAAAACACTTATTCCTAAACTCCAAACCAAGGCTCACACAAATACAAAGACTTCACACACTCCAAAACTGTCCCGAAACAACAATATCACGTCCCCAAAACAAACACAAACAATCACAAACAAACGTAACATATCCAACAGCAAATCCATCTCAACAAACCAAGCCACGCCCCCAGACCAGGCCCAGCCAACCAGAGACAGCCACGTCACTCCCAAAGCCACGCCCCCAGACCAAGCCCAGCCAACCAGAGACAGGCACGTCACTCCCAAAGCCACGCCCCCAGACCAGGCCCAGCCAATCAGAGACAGCCACGTGACTCCCAAAGCCACGCCCACATGCCCGGCAACAGGTATAAAAGGACCAGCACCTCCGGCTCGCAGTCAGTTACTCTCGGCCTGGGGAGTAGGCAGGTTGAGACCCCGGGAACCAAGAGCTAACACCCCGACTTGGGGAGTAGGCAGATTGAGGCCCCAAAGTCAACCCAAACCAAACACAAACCCGATTACACAGAACCAACCACTGTCCATTCCTCAGAGACAAACCCAGACCTCTGAGGCATCCACCAAACACACCCCCGACTTGGGAGTAGGCAGATTGAGGCCCCGTAGTCAACCTAAACCGAACACAATTACACACACCCAACCTTCCTCCAGTTCTCAGAGACCAATCCACGCCTCTGAGTCATCCACCAAATTGACCTGGGGACCAGGAAGACTGCGACCCCGTAAACAACCCCCCTCCACCATTACCTCCTAACTTCCTTCTCTCTTGAAAATGGCTCCAAAAGGAGGAGCCGAAACGTCGAGTAAATCTCAGCACCCCACGCGACTTAACCCGAGAAAACTTATCTTTGCATATATATCTATATATATAAAAATGAAATGGGAAAAATGTATGTATGTATGTAAATATGTATGTATATGTTCTATAGAAATCCACAATTTTCAATGAATCCATTTGAAATTAAGTACACATATAATACATGGCTCTGGGAGTAACGTAGTAATAATTTGAATCTCTTAAATATTTTGGAAAATTAATTATAATCAAATTTCTTCAATATGGGAACACAAAATCAACAAGTTGGCTAGGAAATTAGAGAGCGTCCTTTATGCTCTGTGAACCAGCCTCCTACCTGACTATGGGCTGGGGGTGGGGGGCTACGCAGTAGTTGAAAAACTAAGAGAGGAAGCAGGTGACTGACCCTTTAAACAGTCATAAACAGACCCTTTTGTGCTGTTCCCAATCGGTACCCTCGCCTCGCTTGAATATAAGATCCTTCCTTAACATCTTAACACTTGCATTGTAACAAAAAATATCCCAAATTGGGAATAAACTTGCTCGCCGAAGGCGAGCAAGGGGTCCAGGGGCGCAGCCCCCCTGGCTAGGCGGAAAGCCCGCCGAAGGCGGGCTTTGCGACTAGTATATATATATATATATAGACGCAGTGCCCCGCCTTCGGCGGGGCTTTCCTGTCTAGCAGGGGCTGCGCCCCCTGGACCCCCTTGCTCGCCTACTTATATACATACCAGTACATACATTTTCCCTTTTCATTTTTATAATATAAGATTATTTTAACGGTTAATTATTATTCATGAACTGAAGATTTTTTGTGAATCATATCCTTTCCGGGACTCTCCCGATACACAAACAAAAAATTTACGCCGATATTTTAGAATTCAAAATGTAAATAAATAAAAAAAAATCGTAAACATGGGTAAATATTTATATTTTGTTACCATGGCAACTATTTCTCCTAATTTTTATTTTTTTCTTATTTTAACGATTAATTACTCATTAACTTATTGTTATTTGTGAAACAAAACCTGTCCGGGACTCTCACAAACATACACAGAAAATTTCATCATAATTGGTTCAGTCGTTTAGGAGGAGTTCAGTCACATACACACGTACAGAAGAATTATATATATAAAGAAGATTGATGGTTGGTGAACAGTTTGAGCGTTGATTGAAAAAATCTCATCTTTTTTCAAACGAAACTCTAACTACTGTAGTTGACATTAAATAAAATAAAAATAAGGGTTCACATGCCGTCTCATGCATCAGAATTAAATATAATATAAAAAATTTTTAATTTATCTTTTTTTTTATACGAGATAAAACGAGAAATCTTACAAAAAATAATATAATAGAGATAAACGATTTTCTAAAATTTCTATTTAAGGACACCCTTTCTCACCCTGTGGTTTTGTCATTTAAAGAAATAGATAAATTTATAATTATTTTTTAACTAATTAACCTTTCAAGAGAAAAATTTAGTAAATTTAAAAATCCCCACCCATATGAGCTAGAATTTGCTGCATTATTAAATTTTTCATTACATATTTAATTTTTTATTTATTTAATTTCATATTTAATTATGATTAGAGAGTAGGCGATAAGTGATAGGAAAAATTAATATATTATTATCTATTTATCAACGAAAACAAAAATTAACATTAATTATGAACAGTGGCGGTCCCAGGATTTTGTCAAGGGGGGGCCCAAATTTTTTTTTTTTATTTTGTTATTCATTTAAGCTCTTTTTCGGCTATTTAGTTTAAGAGACCTCTCCAAAGATGAGCTCAAAAAATTTTTTTAAGAGTCGATCAAAATTTTAAAAAATTTCCAAATTCGTCAAAAATCGATTTTTTTTTTCTTTTTTAAATTTTTTTCTCGTTATGGTCGAATTTTATAGTCGAAAAAAAATAAGTTTCTCAAATTTTCAACTTAAAACAGGGCCGGATCTAGGGAGGGGCAGTGGGTGCATGTGCTCCGGGCGGCAGATATCAGGGGGCGGCAATTAAAGAAAAAATTACTAAAAAAAAGGTAAAATTATATGAATTTTGTATAGAAAACTTTAAGGATAGGGCGGCAAATTAAATTTTGCTCCCCCTAAAAAAATCTCGTAGTTCCGGCCCTGACTTAAAATATTAATTTTTAAAGGTCCCTCAATTTTTTTTTAGCTCATCATAAAGGCGACATTATATATTTTACCTTTGCAGTCGTATGTCGCCATTTAGGCGACATCCTAATTTTTTTGTAGTCAAATTAAAGCCAAATAATATCATAATATTCATTAAAAACTGTCTGGGATCTGAACCCGCGACCCTTGGAATACAAGGCTAACACCCTAGGGGTATAGAAAATTTTTTGAAAATTAGGCATTGAAATTTGCGTTTTTAGCTATCCTGAGACGTGAAAAATTTATAATTTTTTTGTTTATTTTTAAAATATTAAATAAAACTTTTGAATTTTTGTTGTCCAATGGGGGGGGGGGGGGGGCCCGGGTCCCTCTGGGCCCGCTAGTGATTATGAAAGAAATTTAGAATATTCTCACAAGAGACAGAAGAGGAACAATTATCATATTTTTACTTTCTCTTACCTATGTATATATGTAATATATATAGAGAGAAAGTATTGATTCATGTCAAAAATTCGATGTCGAGGTTTTGATGGATCTTCACGTTTTGAGTCCCCTGAATCCAAAAATGGTTTTGCGACATGGTCTGTCTGTCTGTGTGTCTGTGTGTCCTGTGTCTGTGTGTCTGTCTGTGAACAAAATATCTCAAGAACGAAAAGAGCTAGGAAGTTGAAATTTTATATTTAAGTTAGGCACCCCCATGGGACGTGACACGAAGCTTTTGACCAAAATCGACCAAAAAGTACTAGTACTTTACTGATGCACTTTTTCAGTTTTTTCGATTTTCTCAAAATTTCTCCAACGATTTTTTTAAAATTCATATATCAACTATATTTTAGTTGCTCTTTAAAATGTATATTCTCATTTTGTGATTGAAATCTTCTGAAGACCACTTTACTCTTGTACTCCATAGAAAAGACAGGAGAAATGGTTGCCATGGTAACAAAATATAAACATTTTCCCATACTTATAAATTTTACATCTTGAAAATCGAATGTACCGTAATGTCGGAAACTAAATACATGTCGACACAAAAAATCTGGTGTGACAAGCACAGAACACAACTTTCGATTACCGAAGGTAAGAGAAAGTTGTGTGTGCCAGTCACACCAGATTTTTAATAAAGCGATTAGGAAGGTCAAATATCAAAAGAGGGAAAGAGAGAGTATGACACCTTGAAAAGGGTTTCATTGAAAAAGAATTGAATATTATTTAAGACTAACCTGGTGACAGAGAAGGAGTCTGATGTTTCCTGAGATGGTGCTCCAGCGACAAGCTCGATGATGGGATTGAAGGCGAAGTGTTGAGACTTTGCTTCTATTCGATGCCCATTCATTTGCATATTAATTTGTTTTAGCCCTCTTCGTTTGACTTGGTGCCAGGGGACAGACGAAGATGCTGAAAAAAAATAAAGGTAATTAATTTCATATTCATATTATTCATAACGGTGGCAAAAATGGCTGGGGGCCTAATGCCAACAATCTTTTTAAATAAATAAATATTATCCATTTCTATCTTTTCTGATATAAACTTATTAATAGAAAACAAATGTGTGACCAAGGACGAGATAATCGAATACCTTGGCCATCCTCTATTTTATTAATAATAAATATATATCTATTCCTGTTTGAAACCAAAATGACTGGAGTTAACTGTCCACGCAAAGTCTAGAATGGCTGAGGTCGTCGGGATCCTTGTCTTTGGGAGTAATAACATGCAGTCGTTGGAATAAATATTAATATCTGCTTGAAAAATGAAATAATAAGATTACTCACCGAGTGCAGAGTGTTGCAGGAGATGAAGGATTGAACTCGGGAAGGGAGCAGCATATCAAATCTGAAAACAAAATAATATTAAATTATTAAAATATATATAGATTACTAATTTTTTGTGAATTTAAGTGAATGAACATTTTTTTGAAATAAATTATATTATAAATAAAATTTCAATATTTTGAAATTATTATCTTTTTTCATGACCCAGATATGATTTTGGACATTAATTCTTTTTCCTCTTCTCAATTCAATTAAATGTGAAATTTAAATAAACTCACCAATTGACTGTAAAGCAAAGAACGTTGTCTGGATGAATATATGCTGACAAATAAAAATTGAGATTCATTTGTCTGATGCTGCAACTTGCAACTTTTAAACTTTAAAAAAAAAAAAATTTTCTTTCCTCACATTCAATTAATGATAAAATTTAAATAAACTCAACAGTTAATTGGAGGGCAAGAAACGTTGATTGAATGCATGATCACAAATAAGGTTTTAATCTGAAAATAAAAAAAAATAAAATTATTAAATTCAAAATCTGAATGCCTATATTTTGAACTCTATTTACTTTTATTTTGGAAATAAATTTAGAAATTTAAATTCAAACATATCGAATGAGAAATTTGTTGCTGATGATAGAAACTTTTTATGTACTGGTATATATATATTTTATTAATAAGAGCATTATTCAAAGCTAATCAAAAAGGCTGTTGGGTTTTATTTAATGAAATAGGATAGAAAAATTCTTTAGCAGCAGACAAAGAAAGAAAATGAATTAATTTGAAATTTTATTCTGTGAATGTGTTTTATCAAGGGACCAAGTGACAGATGTTCAGAATCTTTTCTTTGTCTGTTGCTGCAACTTGCAACTTTTATACTTTTTCCTCACATTCAATTAATGATAAAATTTAAATAAACTCACCAGTTGATTGGGCAAGGAACGTTGGTTGAATGCATGATCACAAATAAGATGATAATCTGAAAATGAAAAAAAAAAAAAAAATAATTAAATTCAAAATCTGAATGCCTGTATATTTGTTATAATTTTTTAATAAAATTAAATTAAATAATGATAATAATATTGTATAGAGATAAAAACAAGAAAAGGAATTTGAACATTATCAGAATTTTAAAAAGATCTGATCTGACATTTGACTGACAAAAATATTTGAAGAAATGATGCTTGGGAAATAGACGAATAAATAATTTGTTAAGAAATCATTATTATTTTAATATTTAAGGTGAATAAAAACGGAATAAAATATTAAAATGTGAGAATTAATTTTGATAGTCAAAGGAATCTTAACCTGCCGAATTAATAAAGTGTCAGTTGGGAATATTTACATTAACTCAGTGAATTTATTAGAAATATTCATTCTAAATAAATATAGGGACAAATTAAATAAAAGTATTATATGATTACTGACCTTAAAAATTGCAAATTGAGATGAAGAAAAATTAACCAAGTGTTGACAGGCGAGAGAATGAACGAATATGTCAAAGATGAAAAAAAGAGATGGGGCATTCAAAATAGTCGAATCTATATACGAAGATACCTGAAAAGAAAAAATATTTTTTTTTAAATAAATAAATTCTAATCAGGAAACAAACCTAATTTCTAATTATAAAACTAGAAAAAAAATAAAATAGCTTACTAGAAAATTTAATTCATAAAAAAAAATAATATATAAATAATTTTTGGTATTCAATTTTCAAATGTGGGAAAATCAAAAATAAGTTTTATTTTTTACTATTAACTAAAGATATAATAATTGAATATTTTTTTATACTAGTCTTGTATTTAACTGAGAGAGATAGAATTCTAAGGCTGTGTGAGAAAAATACATTCCCTATTTTATAAAATATAAAAAATAATTTTTTATTTTCAGTATATACAAGTGTAAAAAAATATTATACAGATGATTTAAAACATTCGTACTTTCTAAATATTTCCACCAACAATCCTGTTCAACCCTTCAACATTTAAAATAACTAACATTATTTTTTGTTGCAACTGAATTTTTGCTCTCTTCCCATGACTCTTCCCTCCACAGCCGAGCAAGTCCAACATTTTTTTAAAATTATTTTTTTAGTCTTTGTCGTAATGTCCAACTTAGCAAAAAGTCTTTAAACCCAACTGGTGGGGGCTTATTTAATAAAATATTCTTCAAATTTGTGGTAAAAATTTTCTAGATTTATATTTTCTTGTGTGAATTGAAAATAAATATAACTTATAGATGACATATTTTTTTATCGAAGATATTTTTGTGGGCATTTAGACTCTGGCCAATTATTCTAAATTCTAAAATCTGAACCAACTGAACCTTAGCACAAGAGGTGAGTGTTCATCCAGGGTAGGGGCGGATTTAGGCATTTGCCTCCCCCCCCCCCTCTTCAACTACCCCAACACTGAGAAACACATAAAATTAAATAAAAATATTTAAAAAAAAATAATAATAAAAATAAATAAAATAAATTATATTTTTCTTTTCTTTTTGATAAAAAAAGACTATGTTCCTTTAGTTTTTTAACGACTAATTAAAAAAAAAAACTATACTCACAAGTGAATAAATAAGCAGTTTTTTCACAAATGTGCCGCCCCATGCGCGCGCCTAGTCCGCCTCTTCGTAAATACGGCCCTGATCCAAGGGGAGCAAAACGTTTTATTTGTCTATATACGCCAGAACTTTTTGAATATACACACAAGTGAATTACTTTATAAAATAGAAATTTTATATATATATATATATTTACGGATACAAATAGTGAAAAAAAATCTCGCAAAATTTTATGGAATACAACCAGAAGAGGAATACTTAAAAAGAGAATTTAGATTCTTTGGAACCAGGGTATTTCAGAGAAAGATTAAAAATCCTCTCGAAGCATTGGATAGGAGAAATCCTGGTTGCGCCACTGTTTCTTACACATCTTTATTTGTTTTTGTTTAACTTATTAGTGTCTTTATAAATTTATCTATTGTAAATTCTTATAAATTGATGAATATAAATATTAACTTTTTCGGAAATAAAATCCTTTTTTTTTTTAAATTGTTAGCTTATTTTATTTGATTTAAATATGTTAATGAATTTGAACTTCTTGCATTTGAAGAAGTACTCATAGATGTGGAAGTGGCTTTAGGATCATCCATACTTTTAACGGTGAAATTTGCTTTTTGTCCACCTCTCCATTGAATTCCCTATAAAATAGAAAAAAAAAAAATTAGATTAGATTTTTTTTTTTAAATGAATAAATAAAATATATAATTCAAATTACCATATTATCTACAATAGAAATATCCAAAGAAACGGAGTAAAGTCCACCAACTGGAAAACCAAGTGAGACTTGGGAAGTAAAGAAATCTTTATGTGGAGTTATTAATTCAGTTAACGATGGTGAGGAGTCACTCGGCTAGAAGAAATAGTTTGATGATTATATATACATATATTTAATTAATAATAATAATATTTTAACAATAATTTACCTTTATATCAAGAGTTTTATGTCTATCTTGAGGCTGGACATGAAATTGAATTATTAAATTTTTCACTTGACGAAATAGGCCAGGCTGTGGACCATGAACAAGAACTCCTTCCAAACGAAGACCAAGGTGGGTTCCTGAGGGTACACTTATTGGCTCACCTGGAACTCTCGGCTGTGGCGTTAATGCAATCTAAAAATGGAAAAATTATAATAAGAAAAAGTCAAATGGATGTACTTGGTATCTCATTTTGTTAAAATTAATTAATTAATTTATTTAAAAAGATTGTTGGCATTAGGCCCCCAGCCATTTTTGCCACCGTTATATTTTTTTAATTAAAAAAAAATATAAAAACGAAATGAAAGGCAATCAGGGGCGGATTAAAGGGGGGGGGGGCGAGGGGGGCGATCGCCCCCCCCCCCCCCCCGAGAAGAAATTCACAATGTTATAAAAACTAGTAATCTAAAGAAATTATGATTTCTGGGCTTTAATTTCAATTGAATTTGTTACCAATCAATTTAAATAAATAGGAAAGGGGTCTAAATGGCCATAGATGCCCACAAAGTCCTTAAATAAAAAAAAAAAAAAAAAAAAAACCGCCCCCCCGACAAAATTGCATTAATCCGCCACTGATTCAAAGAGAGTATTTTTCCCAATTTATTAATGTTAATAATATAATAAATAATCTGGTCTTGGGTTCGAAACAGGTAGAAATTTTATATAATCAAAAAATAGCAAATGACATTTAGGATATGAAAAATTTTATCAAATTTTATTAAAACCAAGCGAAATTCGTCAAAGAGAGTATTTTTCCCAATTAATAAATGTTAATAATATATTAAATAATCTGGTCTTGGTTTGAAACAGGTAGAAATTTTATATAATCCAAAAATAGCAAATGACATTTAGATATGAAAAATTTTATCAAATTTTATTAAAACCAAGTGAAATTCTTCAAAGAGAGTATTTTTCCCAATTTATTAATGTTAATAATATAATAAATAATCTGGTCTTGGGTTCGAAACAGGTAGAAATTTTATATAATCAAAAAATAGCAAATGACATTTAGGATATGAAAAATTTTATCAAATTTTATTAAAACCAAGTGAATTTATTCAAAGCAGGGGCGGATTAAAGGGGGGGGGGGGGCGAGGGGGCGATCGCCCCCCCCCCCCCCCGAGAAGAAATTCACAATGTTATAAAAACTAGTAATCTAAAGAAATTATGATTTCCGGGCTTTAATTTCAATTGAATTTGTTACCAATCAATTTAAATAAATAGGAAAGGGGTCTAAATGCCATAGATGCCCACAAAGTCCTTAAATAAAAAAAAAAAAAAAAACCGCCCCCCCCGACAAAATTGCATTAATCCGCCACTGAAGGCAATAGAGATCCTGTTCCAACCATGAGATCTTAAGCAGGACAGTCGAGATCCCGGGGCTGAATTTAATAGACCCCTCTCAAAAAAAAACACTTTAAATTTTTTGGAGCTATCTTTTCGGATTAAAGTAAAGAAAACTTGATCATATTTGAATCGCTTACTGCAGAAAGGTAACATGTCCATATTTTAAAATTTTTCAGGAGAGGCAATTGAAATAACATGTAAATCATTGTTGTTTTTTTTTATTGATATAGCCCAGTTCGGCTTTATGATTTTTCATTGCTATTAGTCGCGATCGGTAGTGTATTAGACACTCTTTAAATGCCCAGTATTGATTTATAGTTACTTGAACCGTTTCGCCGGTGTCGGTCTCGAAAGTCCTATTTCTTAGAATTTGCATAAAAAATTTTTAAAGAGTGTCTAATACACTATCGATTGAGACTAATAGCAATGAAAAATCATAAAACCGAACTGAGCTATAACAATTAAAAAAAAAAAAACAATGGTTTACATGTTATTTCAATGGAAAAAATTTAACGATCGAGAGGAAGTACTTAAAATCAAAATTAAAGGCTGAAACTTCGACTTTTTTTTTCGATGTTTGGAACAATATTTCAGTGTGTCAGCGAAAAAAAATGTTCGTTTCAAATGAAACACTCTAATATATATATATATATATATTTCTAAAATTTTACCTTAATATTGGTCGATTGTCGAACCTGGAAGAAATAACGTGGAATGCACAATGGAGTTCTGGCTATGATTTCTACTTGAGCTAATATACAATCTATATCCTGAAAAGAAAATGTTTAAATCAAATTATTAGATAAAAAACTAGTTTTAATTAAGAATACAAATAATAAGGGTTATCTGCTTATATAATTCACTATTTATCCGAATTCAAAATGACAAATATTTGTTTATAAAATTATCATACTTACATGATGGGTGATACTTCTCGGTTCATTAGGTTCATTTGGCCTATGAAATTGCTTGGTTATAGAATTAATTTGTTTGCAGGCTTCGTGCATAGACAGAGCTTCTAGTCCTGGATGTTCGCATCTAAAATTTAAAAAAATGTTAAATTGCCTAATATATTCGTTTTTGAATATCATAGGTGTATATATATAAATACCCAAGATCAATCGGAGGTGGTTCATCAGCATGGTTCAATAGAGAAACATTATCTATAGAATATGCCATAAGTACACAAAGCTGTTGTAATCTAAGAAATTGATATTAAGGATAATAAAAATTTTTTTATTGTTTAATTTTCAACTTATTTCTCAATACTAAAATGACTCTTTAAGCTATATTTAATAAGGATACATATGAATGTTGTATAACGTTGGTGGATCAGCATCAAAAGAACATTGATAAAGTTTCCATAATTGTTCACTGCAATTTTTTAAATCCTTAGAACTCTTCCGTAGCTAAAAAAAAAAAATATGTGGTTAAGTATATCAAACATTTTCTTATATCATTTAATTTCGTTTATAAAAAACAAAGAATTTTTGGAGAATTCATTCATAGTGTCATTCCTCGATAATTTATACTGTATATTAAAAGAAAAATACATTTTTTTTTGTATTTAATTAGGAAATTGAGGAAAAGAAATTATATAACAAAAAAGGTAGGCCTCTATTTATCGATATTTTATTGTTACTGTATATATTATTTTTATATAAACTTATATATGACTGGCAATATATATATATATATATATATATATAAAAAAGGGATATGTTCAGGGGGCGGATTAATGGATATTTGTCGGGGGGGGGGGGGGGGTTAAATTTTTTTTATTTAAGGACTTTGTCGACGTCTAGTCTGTTTCGGTTCTCCAGAGAAAAAAAATTTTAATCAACTTTTAAGAAAATCACTGCTTCGGCTCGATTAGCTTTTGGGACTGAAGCTGTGAATTTCCTAAAGTGTTTTAAATTTTTTTTTCTAAGGAGAACCTTACTGCAAAGGACCGAAACAGACTAGCAAGTTGTTTTAAATATTACCAGGTATATCCTTTTAATATTTGATTTAAGAATGTTAAAATTGCAGCGACTTTCGCTTTTTCACCATAATCTAAAATATTATAAACCTTTATTATCCGATAATCCATCTCTCCTTGAATTAGCCACTGCTTTTCAGAAACCAAAAATTGGATAAATAAAAGATTAGTAATTAATTTTAACCAAGATTGGATTATACAAGTTTTTTTAGATGCTAAATATAATCGAGAAATGAAAAACAAGAAAAAGAAAATGGCTGTTTTTCGTGAAATAGGCAAATCTAACAAAAAATATTGCCTAATTCGTGAACTCGGTTAAGTCCTCTGCTGAGTTCACCAATTAGAAAAAATTTTGCCGATTTCATGAAATAAGCAATTTCGTCAATTCGGCGTAACATACATATATATTAAAAATTTTAGAAATTTTTAATTAAGTTGGTAAGTTGGGCTTGTTAATTATAGCTAGGATTTGCATATTAAGCCTATATATATATACGTATATATATATATGCGAATAGGTTTTCTCGGGTTGAGGTCGCGTGTGATGTGGAGATTACTCGACGTTTCGGCTCTCCTTTTGGAGCCATTTTCAAGAGTATGGAGTTGGGGGGGGGAATTGTTGGGGTGGATTGTTTACGGGGTCGCAGTCTTGCTGGTCCCCAGGTCAATTTGGATGCCTCAGGGCTTGGTTTGGTCTCTGAGAGCAGGAGGAAGGTTCTCAGAGACCAACCAAGCCTCTGAGGCATCCAAATTGACCTGGGGACCAGCAAGACTGCGACCCCGCACTACCCCACAATTCCCCTAATTCCATATGAAAAGGGCTCCAAAAGGAGAGCCGAAACGTACAGTCTCCACATCACACTCGACTCAACCCGAGAAAACTTTCTTCGCATACATCCAGTCGCGTGAAACCTTCCAGAACACATATATATATATATATATATATATATACGTATATGTCCAGGCCTGTTGTTGGTAAGTTTGCCCCATTTCCTTCCAGTGGCGTCATTTCAACTTTTTTTCTTGGGGGGGCAAATTTTTCTTGGGGGGGGGGGGAAACATATTTTTCTTAAAATTTACTTACAAATGGGTACTCAAATTTAGCCAAAACATATTTAATTTAATTAATTGTTTAATTTTGTACAGTTTTTATACTCATAGATGTATTTTGGAGGCATTTCTGTTTAGAATAATATATGAAAAATTTTATAAAAATCAGAGCCCTTGGGGGGGGGCAAATGCCCCCCTGCCCCCAAATGGCCACTGTTTCCTTCCCCTCCATCCCACTAAGAATAAGCTAGCATGTTTTCATTGTCAATTTAGTGCTTTACAAGTTAGAGTATTTTTAATATCTTACCTGGTATATAACATGACCACTGCGTTGCATTGGATCTCTCTGATTATCTGCTACACTACTAGCAATAGCAGAAGGAGGACTTGTACAAACACTCTGACACGCTGCTACTAATTGACCCAAACACTGCAGCATCTCAGTTCTCAGTCGTAGATATTCCGTGTGAAAGGGCATTGTGCACGTTGATATTAGAGTGGCAGCCTATAAAAAATATATATATATATATTTTATGTAAAAGTCCAAATATCATCGAAATTTTTAATTCTAAAAATAATTTAGTGATTTACCTTAATAGCAGCATAAGCTTTATTATAGTGAGCACAAGCCAAAGTAATTCTTGCAAGAACAGCGGGTCTTTGTCCTTCATCATGAAGAACGGTTTCAGCTCTACTAAGTTCTTCCAGACCCACAAGCCAAAAATGATAATGTTCACTTGAAACTTGACCGAGCAATTCAACCCAAAAATCAATGGCAATAGAATGTTGACCATAACGGGCTGCATTCCTTGCCACTCTATACATCGACCAAAAATCAATTCGACGGACAGCAGCTTCAACAATGCGACGAGATTCTGGGGCCCATTCGTAGCCAACATGGATTTGGAAAATTAGCCGGGTTAACATTAGCTGGAATTGAAAAAAAAAATTATTTAAAAATAATTACTTTTAAAAAAAAAAGACTTTTTATAAATAAAAAGAAAAAAATCTGGTGTGACTGGTCGCATACTCCAAAGGTAAGAGAAAGTTGTGTTCTGAGCTTGTCCCACCAAATTTTTTTTGTGTCGATATATTAGAATTCAAGATGTATCAATAAAATTGATAAACCCTCGGGCCTTGGTGTAGTTGATAGCATGCTGGCCTTCTATAACAAGGGTCGCGGGTTCGGATCCCAGGCAGTCCGATGAATTTATTTAAGCCAATGGGGGGAACGGAGGGAATGGGTGTTGCACGGGGGCCACCTGCGGCACCGCCCGTAAATTTTATTGGATACCAAATTAAATAAATATGCCTGGATCCCCAATAGATATACTAATAAAATATGAGTAAAAACTCTTATATGGCCTAAGTTAACGAAAAGACTGTGCATGTGTGTGAGTGTGAAAAAAGTGTATGTTCAAAAAAAAAAAAAAAAAAAAAAAATTATAAACATGGGAAAGCCCTCGGGGCTTGGTGTAGAGGTTAGCGTGCTAACCTCGTATTACAAAAGTCGCGGGTTCGGACCCCAGGCAGCCCGATGATTATTTTTTAAGCCATTTGGATAGCAAATGTGCTTCAAAAGATTTCAAGGGCAAAATGAGAATATACATTTTAAAAAGCAACTAAAAAAATAATTGATTTTACTTTCTCTTACCTCTATATATATGTTAATATATAGAGAGAGAAAGTATTGGATTCACGTCAAAAATTCGATGTCGAGATTTTTATGGATATACACGTTTTGAGGTCCCCTGAATCCAAAAAAGTGGTTTTCGCAACATGATCTGTCTGTGTGTGTGTCTGTGAACAAAATTTAGATGCTCTTTCAAATGCATATTCTCATTTTGCTATCAAAATTGTTTGAAGCACACTTTACTCTTGTACCTCATAGAAAAGATAAGAGAAATGGTTGCCATGGTAACAAAATATAAATATTTTCCCATACTTATAAATTTTACATCTTGAAATTCGAATGTACCGTACTGTTGGGACTAAATACATGTCTACATGAAAAACCTGGTGTGACAAGCACAGAATACTACTTTCGATTACCGAAGGTAAGAAAAAGTTGTGTGCTGTGCGACATTCACACCAGATTTTTTGAATTTTAATCAAAATCGTTGGAGCGAATTTTGAGAAAAACTGAAAAAATACATCAGTAAGGTACTAGCACTCTTTGACCGATTTTGTTGAAAAGCTTCGTGTCACGTCTCAGGGGGGGGGGGGGGTACCTAACTTAAATATAAAATTAGGTCTTTTCGTTCATGAGATATTTTATTTACAGACACACACACAGTGACAGAGAGACCATGTCGCGAAAACCACTTTTTTTTCAGCTGATCACAAAACGTATATTATATTTGATGTTGGTTTTGATGACTGATGTGTAGATATTTATCTAAGGAAGGAAAATCTTAAAAAAATACTCACCACTTGATTTCCCATATTAGGTCGATTTGAATGTGTTATTTCTTCTAATTTGCATAAAAATGTATGAAGTGCAGGCTGTAAACAATCAGCTGAAAACTCAGCCATAGCACTCATCGCTTCAGCAATAAGAACGGTGTTTTTACCTGAAACAATAATTTACAAATTAAACTTTAATTTAAAATCATAGACAATTAAAAAATTCGTAAATACCTTTTGTATTGGAGAATGAATTTGAAAGTAGTAAAATAAAATCTGAGGCATGTGAAGGAAATGTTTGACAGAGACGGATAGCGGCTTTTAAAGATCGCCATAATAATCTTGGATTAGATACCAGAGGGCAACTCAATAATAACATTGATTCAATTGGATCTACAATTTTTTCCAAGTCTTTGTGATCCGGGTCTACGCCATGTCTGAAATATAAACAACATAGAAAATCATATATATATATATATATTAGGGTGGCAAATTACCAAACTTAAAATTCTGAACGGTTCGTCCTCCAGATTATTCAATTATCACATAAAAATAAAATTTCAATGCTAAAAACTCTCAAATTAAGCTTTCAAACCGTGATGAAATGAAATTGTGAACGAGCCGCCCCCAGATTATAGAATTATCATAAAAAAATAAGATTGCAATGATAAACGTGATCAAATTAAACTTTTGAACCGTGCCGAAATGCTAATGAAGATGAGTAAAAAATTGTATTTTTTTACAAAACATAAATTCTGAACGGGAGCCATCGAATATCTATTATCGATATTTGATGTACCAAATGTGTTGATTCCATTTGAATTTGAAGAATAGGATGTACTCTGTCCTGTGTCATTCGTCATTTTGACGGCAGTTAGATGGGTAGGTAACTAAATAAACGTAATTAAGAATATAATTCGTCACAATTCGGTGATAAGGAAAAAAAAATTTTTTTCTTTCAACCCAGGCAAAAAGATTCTCAAAATGAAATTTAATCAAAAATAGAATGTAAAAAAAAGAAAAAATATAAATGAGTAGAGGCTTATCTGTAAACAGAGGTCCGCTAGCGAAACAAGCACACCTGCACTCTATAAACGCTCACTCACGACTGATTTTAAAAATTAATACTTAAAAATTTGATTTGTATTTATATTCTGGTAAACAAGTACTTGAGGATTGATTACGCAAATAAACTGTAGATAGAAATTAATAAATACTTTGGACTATTAAATTTCATATTCCATATCTAAAAATAATTTTATTAAATTACCGTAAACAGGCTAAAACAGTTTGGCAATAAACAGCTTTAGCAGAAACTTCTAAATTAGTTGAATAGCAACATTGATTGCAGAGTCTTGATAACGGAGAATCTGAAAAAAATTGAAAAAAGAAAAAAATATATTTTTTACACTTTTATAAAGAATTAGATTGTATACCAGGTATATGTTAGGGTCAGGTAAGTCCAAATAAGGAGAAATTGATGAAATAAATATTTTTGCATTTATACATTTATTTCCTCATTATGTTATTTTATTTTACAAAGATCTTAGGCCTCTTCAGGTTTCGGCCTCTGTTCAGTAAGCCATCCTCAGTGGAGTTTTAAAATATTTGAATGATTTTATTAAAAATCATACTAAGAAATAGCATCGTTAAATAATCAGCAAAATTTTTTATAAAATCATTCGAATATCATGGATCTCCACTCAGGAAGGCCAATAGGTGGCCAAAGTTTTAAAATAAATATATAATACAAAAATATATATTTCATCAAACAATGGAATTGTACAATTAACAGAATCGCACAGGAATTGTATAATTCATCAATTTCACAAACATCAGACTTACCTGACCTAAATATCTATATTCTTAATATGTTAACTCAAAATAAAATTAATTGAAGATGAGTAGCAGGATAAAGAAAAGAAAAGCAGCTAGCATTTATATCATTTTTTTAAGGCCCATTAGGTTAAAGTTTCGGTCTCGGATCAGAGCTTATGGTTTGACAATAAGAGATAAATATTACAAACTCACACAATTCATAAACAATTTAAGTATATAAATGTAAATAAAACAGGTTGAAACAATTGAGTTTATTATTGGAAGATTAACATATGGTGCCTCTAATCGACTACAGGTAATTACTAATTAATTAATAAACAAATAAATTAAAATAAACAATTAATTACCTATAGTCGATTAGAGCCACCATATGACTGTTAATCTTCCAATAATAAACTCAATTGTTACAACCTATATATATTTATTTACATTTATATACTTAAAGTTGTTTATGAATTGTGTAATTGAGTTTGTAATATTTATCTCATATTGTCAAACTATAAGCTCTGATGATGGTCTCAACCGAGACCGAAACGTTAACCTAATGGGCCTTAAAAAAATGATATAAATGCTAGCTGCTTTTCTTTTCTTCATCCTGCTACTCATCAACAATTTTCAACCAGCTATATATTTACTTTTCTTAAAATTAATTGATATTTTCATCAAAACTTTAATAAAGAGATTATATATATATTACCTTGATGCATTTGTTCTTGTGCTGTAGCAACATTTTTGACAAGCATAACAGAGACATCAAGAACTAGGCTTAGAATCTTGTCGTCTGTAGACTCTAATCCATATCGAACAATGCTATTAAGAGCATGAGGGGGCCATAAAGTCGCTCCTTGTTTTGAAAGAATAATAAGACTCTTCAGTGCGTCATATTGAATTTCTCTTCGTGGATCAGAATTTAAAAAGCTGAGAGCCAGAGTCACCTGTAAATAAAATAATAAATAAATAAAAAAGAGATTGTGATTACAAAAAGATTTTATAAGATGATATAATACCTGAGCCGGGATATCGACAATGGTAGATAATGAAAGAGTTGTTAATGAATGAAGAGTCGCTTTGACAAAATCTCTCGCTGGATAAATTGGAAGAATATCCGTACACAATTTTCTTACCTGAAATAAAATGTGTAAAACTTGTATAAAACCAACTGAGAGTGTGGGGGAGGGTTGCTTTCTAGTTCCCTTAGTCCATTATTAGATAAATTTAAAAAGTGTTTAATAAAATAAAAACACCATTGAAGCAGTAGCAGCATCTGGATGTGTATTTTCCAAGATTGACAAAAGTTGAAGTTTAATATATGCTGGGGTTGAAAGACCTTGAATCATATTGGAGATCTTATTGCACATACTGAGAGCAAAAGGCCTAAAAGAAAACAATTAAAAGATTAGAAGGAAGAAGAAAGCTCTCCGCTCAGACATGACATTAATTTTTGAACACAACCGATTAAATGTTAACGCTTTGGCGTTAAAGTTTTTGCTTTTGCTTAGAGAATAGACCTGATTATCTATTTATTCTTCAGAAGGATTAAAAACTTATTTAAAAATACCTTGATAAAGCTGCAAATCTAATGGCAGCATAAATTGCGGCTTCCACTTCGATCGATTCATGAGAGTTGAAAGCTTCTCTAATACAATGATGAACTTGCTGATTTTCAGGGATAATTCCAGCAAGAGCTCCTAGCGCTCTCAAAGTTAAAGCACGAGCAACCTGTAAATAAATAGTAAAGGATAATTTATTATTTCTTGATCATATGAGAAACATATATGATATATATATATAAATCTCAACCCGAGAAAACTTATCTTCGCATATATATATAATATATATCCTCTTCTCACTGGCCTTTTTTTATAATTCATTTGAATATCTCATCAATGTAATATTGTTTCTCGAATAAAATGTTCTTTTATTTTAATATTTTTGGATTTAGAATTTATTTTTGAGCTGCCATGTTATTATTATAATAATGATTTAGATTGAATAGTTTGATCTCATTAAAAAATTAATTGAATATTTCTTAAAATTATAATAATAATCATGATATTATACTTTTAATAATGCTCATTATACTTACTGGATCATTTGAATGACTAACACAAAATATTTTCCTTATAAATTCCTCTACATTGAAAACTTTGTCCATATGCCTTTCTGTCAACTGGAATATCCGAACAATCCATAATCTATTAAAATTGGTTCTAAAATAAAGAAAATAATAAATAATAGTTTTTAATATGATTAATTAAAAAGAATAAGTATATTAATTACCCAGTACGAAATAATTCACCCAATTTTAGGCATGCTGAGTTTATAAGGATTGGAAAAGGAAATTTTTCAAATAATTTAGGAAAACGAACGATGGCATCACATTGTTCACCTAATAAGGCTGATCTGAGACCTAAAATAAATTATAAAATTAATCATCGATATCAATATTATAAAAATTAAAAAGAAAAGATACCTTTATCCAATTCCGAAAAGGCAGAATTGGCATCATGATCTGATTCGCCTTCGTGATAGACAGCTCTTCCACTTAAAGTTGTCATGTTAATAAAGTAAATTTAATTAATTTAAAACAATAAAATATATTTATAAAGTTTAAACATTTTATATTAAAAAAAAAAATATTAAAAATTATTTGACATTTGAATTTTTCATGCGATTCGACGTTGGCTTTGAAAACTACAGAAGTGCCAACATTAGTCAATAAAAAACCTAACTTGATTTAATAAAAAAATTTAAACAAATTTAATATTAATTATTAATACTGTACTAACCATATATATTTTAACTATACAAACAATATATATATTAAAAGTTGTTTTTTCAAACTAGTATGATTTTATTTTTTAAGTTGTCAACAGCCAGGCATTAGCTCTATTAATTTTTTGACTTTATAAAATTCTAACCCTGTTCTAACTCCCTGTCAAACACAAAAAATAAATTTCTGAAGTTAATTGAAATATAAAATGATTTTGCCTAGAATAATAAACAAGCCATCAATCTTGAAAGGTATAAAAATTGGATAACAATATTTAATTCATTCTATTAATAATACTTGTTTTTTTATATATTTTTTCAGAATATTTTTTAGTTCCTATTTCTCAATTTCACACTTCCAAATGCTTCTTACTAGACTTGAAATGGAGAGTACAGTATGTATAATAATAATAAGTTCATTTTTTGTAGGGTGTCATAGTTGATTTACCTTATAGAGGGGTTTCCCAAATGCAGGTGTATTTTAAGAAACAAACTGGGAACAAATTCCTCCTCCTCATTTCCAAAGAAAAATATTAGAAATTCCAGAGATGAACTTATGGATATAAAGTAGAAATTAACGAAATGTTCATCAAACTACAAAGATAAGATTTACCATTTATAAGATCCACCTATATTTTGCAAGATTGTCTTTTTAAATGAATATAAACATCATAATAGAGACTTGGTGTCAGAATAACTTATAATTCTTAGATATCTCATCATCCATAAGTTATCTACTTCCTCTCGCAGGTCCGTTAGTGGCGATTATTTCTCCATTCCTCCTTTTTCTGAGCTAATTTTTTCATCCCGTCCTATCCATCTCCTTCAATTCATCAATTTTTCTCCTTCCTTTTTTACACTGTCCTTCTACCATTCATCCCAGTACATCTTCCATCTCAGTATGTGACTTATCCAGTTCCTTTTCCTCAGATTGATGTTTTTAAGTGGATTTCGTTCCTCTTCTACTGCCCTTAACACCTCTTCATTCCTCACCTTGTCCGACCAGTTGATATTCAACATCCTTCTAATCCAAACTTGAAAAGTCTCAATCCTTTTCTTATCTCTCTTCAGCAATGTCCACGCCTCACAACCATACATACCATACATGTATGGATGTTAGATATCTACCTTATCTCAAGTTTGATTTAAATCATTTTGAAGGCTGAGCATAATAAATACTACTAATTGAGAAACTTTAGTATATATTACTTTCTCCTACCTAGGTATATAAGATATATATATATATAGAAAGAAAGTATTGGGGATTCATGTCAAAAATTCGATGTCGAGATTTAGATGGATATACACGTTTTGAGGTCCCCTGAATCCAAAAAAGTGGTTTTCGCGACATGGTCTGACTGTGTGTGTGTTGTGTGTCTGTCTGTCAGTGAACAAAATATTTCAAGAACGAAAAGAGTTAGGAGGTTGAAATTTTATATTTAAGTTAGATACCCCCCCTGGGACGAGACACTAAGCTTTTGAAAGAGATCGGCCACTGATACACTTTTTCAGTTTTTTTCGATTTTCTCTAGAATTCGGTCCAACGATTTTGATTAAAATTCAAAAATCAATTATTTTTTAGATGCTCTTTAAAATGTATATTCTCATTTTGCCATTCAAATCTTCTGAAGACCACTTCACTCTTGTACTTCATAGGAAAAATAGAAATGGTTGCCATGGTATAAATGACAGAGATTATTACTTTTATTTTAGACATAATCTTGAAGAAAATCCAAATCGGGATTTTGCCATGTTATTTAAACAAGATTATAGTTTTAAAAACGGAAAGCCTGCCCCTTTAACCACAGGACAACGACAAAGAATTGAAAGAGAAAAAGAGAAAGTGGTATGTATTCCAATTTATTTATTTATTTTTATTAAGATAAAAATATTAATTTTTTTTTCCTTTTAGCAAGACATTATGAAATGTTTGAGTGAACTTGATTCATTTATAGAAAGAAAAGAACAACAGAAATTAGAAGAAGAGAAAAAGAAACAAGAAATTCTTGATCGAAAATTTAAACCAAAAGGAGATAAATTTTTATAAATGAACCAATGAAAATCATTCATTAGAAAGATGATAATTTTTTTTTTTTACATATGAAAGAAAAAGGAAATAATATTAGACCATATGTATATATTAGTAAAAAAAATGGTTAAATTAATCAAACTTTAATAATAAAAAAATTATTAAAATTCAACTGTATTTTTTTTTTTTTTTTTAATAATAATTAAACAGTAGCTTCTCTTTTTTTATATCTAACAAAGCTGTGAGTGTTATTTATTGGGGAGGCCGAACATGGCTATTAATCACTATTTTTTTTTCCAAATTCATCTTACCACAACTTTTCATTATCACACACTTCTTGGGATTTATTATTTTATTTTTATTTTAATAATTTTTATCTTTCCTTAGACGTCCGCGGCCCACGGGCTGGGAACCGCTGCATATTGTAAAAAATATTAATGGTAAAGGTAAATAAAGGGAAATAAGTAAAAATTATTGGTGGACATCACACTGGCAAAAATGTCCCTCAAAATTTTTGTAAAAAAAATATTGTTAAATATTTTCGAGATTTATATATTTGAATTAGATATTAGTATTCAAAACATCTCGGAAAGGCTGGAGACCCTGGGTTCAATTCCCGGGGGCTATGGGATGTTCGGTCTCTCCAATAAATAACATTCACAGTTTTGTTAGATATAAAAAAATATTGAGCTAGATTTTTGTGTAAAATATTGAATGATCGTGGACCCCTCATTCCACACAAAAATATTGTACATTTAATTGTGCCCTTGGTCTTGGTGTAGTGGCTAGCGTGCTGGCCTTCTATACCAAGGGTCGAGGGTTCGGATCCCAGGCAATCAGAGGATTTTATTTAAGTCATTTGGATACCAAATGGCTTAAATAAGAATTCCTGGACTTCCAATAAATAACGGTTATCGTCAAAGTCTTAAATAGCCTAAGTTGCCGAAAAGATTGTGTGTATATGGGTGTGTGAATGGGAGTGTGAGCGGGAAAAAAGTCTGAGTGTTAAAAAAAAAAAAAAACAAATTTCATTGTCGTTTAAACTTTTCGCACTTATGCTACAAAATATTGACTGGTCTGCAAAAATTTTCAAAACTTTTTGTAAACTTTGCAACGTTCCACAAAATATTGAATAATCCAATTTTTTTGTGAGAAATTTCACTTTCAATATATTTGCACAAAGAAAACATCAACATCTTCAAAATTTTTGGCAGTTCGAGAGCCTCTTTTACACTTCCACAGTCTCTTGGTCATCTATTACGTTTTTTTTGCTGCGTATTATCTGCTTGGCAAAGTTCTTGGGATACAAACGCTTATGGGCCTTAAGAGAGACCACGTCCAGGAAAATAAACACATCCTCATATTATCAGAATTATATGGAGAATATTCACCCAGGTCAAGTCAGAAGAATTTAATTGATCAACAAGTTTTATGGGTTAAATTTCATAAATTACATATCATATTACAAACATTTTTTTATTTTTTTTAAACAATATGTATTAACTATCAAATATTTATAATTAGATTGTATATATATATATATTTATTACAAACTTGAAACTCCCACTCTTGATATAACTTAGATACATTTTATTATTAATGTTTATTTTGTATACATATATCCAATATAATTTACATTATTTATGCAAAATATGGGTTTACATGATTTTTTTTTGGAAATAAAAATAATTTCATTTTAAGGAAAATAGGTATTATTATAAATAAATAAAAGAACGCACGTGCATTTATTCAAAAATACCTTTCGAGTCTTATGATATCTTATTATGATTTCTTTTATTTTTTAATTCGGATTTTTTTTTTTATTACAAATATAATATCTTAACTATCATATTATATTCACTAAATTTTGGTCACTTAATTATCGTTCTATTTTTCAATATGTACAAATTAAAAAAAAAAATTATATCTGTGGTATATAAAATAATTATTATACAGTAGGCCTATAGCCTATATTCTTTTATGAACAAGTGAAAGAAAAATATTATTTTCTATTATCTCACTTATTCTAGAAGTATTTTAAAATAAAAATTTGATATCGAGTATTAAAATATCCCTGAACGAATATTTCAATAAATACAGTATGAATATATAACTCTGTGGTCAGTGGCGTACCGAGGGGGGGCGAGGGGGCGGTCCGCCCCAGGCCCCGAGCCGGCATAGGCCCCCATATATTTATAAAAAAAAATTTAATGAAAATTTCCCTTTGAAAGGCTCCGGGGCCCTCAGGGCTCAAGTAAAAATGGGAAAATTTAGATAAAAAAAAAGAAAATTTAATAAAAAATTTCCCTTTGAGAGGCCCCCGAGACCCTCAGGGCTCAAGTAAAAACAAAATTTAATGAAAATTTCTCTTTGAGAGGCCCCGGGGCCCTCAGGGCTCAAGTAAAAATGGGAAAATTTAGATAAAAAAAAAACAAAATTTATTGAAAATTTCTCTTTGAGAGGCCCCGGGCCCTTGGGGCTCAAGTAAAAATGGGAAAATTTGGATAAAAAAAAACAAAATTTATTGAAAATTTCTCTTTGAGAGGCCCCGGGGCCCTTGGGGCTCAAGTAAAAATGGGAAAATTTAGATAAAAAAAACAAAATTTATTGAAAATTTCTCTTTGAGAGGCCCCGGGGCCCTTGGGGCTCAAGTAAAAATGGGAAAATTTAGATAAAAAAAAACAAAATTTATTGAAAATTTCTCTTTGAGAGGCCCCGGGGCCTTCAGGGCTCAAGTAAAAACAAAATTTATTGAAAATTTCTCTTTGAGAGGCCCCGGGGCCCTTGGGGCTCAAGTAAAAATGGGAAAATTTAGATAAAAAAAAAAAGAAAATTTAATGAAAATTTCTCTTTGAAAGGCCTCGGGGTCCTTGGGGCTCAAGTAAAAATGGGAAAATTTAGATAAAAAAAAGAAAATTTAATGAAAATTTCTCTTTGAGAGGTCCCAGGGCCCTTGGGGCTCAAGTAAAAATGGGAAAATTTAGATAAAAAAAAGAAAATTTAATGAAAATTACCCCTTGGGGTTCAGGGATATACGGTATTTTAAAAATGTTTTTGTGTATGGAGGAGAGGGATATTTAAAGATGACCACCCCCCCCCCCCCCCACAAAAAAAAAAAAATTCAATATAAGGCCCCCTCTTCTAGTTCCGCCCCAGGCCCCCAACTGCCTCGGTACGCCTCTGTCTGTGGTATGAATTGAAAAATATCTTTCAAAATGATATAAAAGAAAAGAGAGATGAGAAGCGTAACGAAAAACCTTAGTAAAACACCATTTTAATTCCATTTTATTTTGATGTTTATAAAATTTTTAATCTAATAAATTTTTTTTTTCTCAACAAGAATTTTGCTTGTGGAGTGTAGGGCCCGAAGTTTCTGTTGTGCCCTAGGCAGGGGAGAGAAAATTAGAGCTCTTTTGGTTTACTCAATGAATTTTATATATACTATAATATTGATAGATAAATTTAAGATATTTCTTTAAAGAAATAAAGTTTTTATATAGCCAAGTCTTTAATAAAACAATTTTGAATGAGGAGTGAGAAAGAAACTATTAGAAGAAAGTGTTATTTTTGTCCGTCGAATTCGTTAAATTAAAACCAGGACTGTTCTTTGATGAGAAGAGAAGAAAAAGTCAAATTATGTGCAGTTATCCAAAAGATAATTTAATTTTTGCGATAAAATTAAAATTTGGAATTGTTGTATTATTCCATAAGGAGCAGAAACGCAACCCGCACATCATTCCTGCCATTTTGGTCACTGGTCACTTTTATTGAAGGGGTTACCATCTTTTGGTAGCAGAAATTTTTATTCTCTCATTTTAATAATATTTATTGTGAAAATTTTTAAATTTTAATAATTTCAGTATATTGAAAAAATATAAATAAATTTTTTGTTTTTAAAGAATTTTCTAAAAAATCATTTTGAAAGATATTTTAATTATTCGAATTTTAGTATATTTAATATAAAATACCCTTTTAAAATTATCATTTATAAAATTTTTTTATAATAGCTAATGGATGGTCCGCTCCAGGATGTAAATTTCTTTTAAGTGGTGGAAAAATTTCCAGTCATGAGAAAAGATCTTTAGATAAAGAAATTTTCAAAATTTAAAATTTAATAATTTGGACCCATAATGGGAAGATGAGAGACTGATGCAGTGGCTGGCCAACCTGAGCGGACTGATTTATAGCTTTATGAATACAATAAATAAATGTTTTCTGGTAGTATAAAAACATTTTTTTTTACAAATTGTTTAGCTAGCATCTTCTAGTTAGAGAAATAAATGCTCTTAAAAAAAAATTTTTATATTAATCCATTGTGGTTTCCTTAAAATTACATAAATGTGTCATTTTACGATGTAAATTATTATGCAAACGAAACTCAATCCAGGCGAAATCGCCCCATCAACAAATTTTCAACCAATCACAAAGATATTTCTCCACTTTACTCCACGAAACGTTCCATTTATCGAATTTTCATGAGACCAATAAAGTTCTACTAATGTTAGAGATTCCACTACTTTTTTTTTCAATAACTCCCATTAGGGGCGTATATAGAAATTTTTTCGGGGGAGGGGGGGGCTGAACTCAAAAATTTTTCTGCGGAAAATTGTGTTTTTGCGGAACCAAAGTTTTCCACTCTGCGGAAAAATTTTGTTTTTGCCGAAAATAAGTTTTCCACCCTGCGGGAAATTTTGTTTTTGTGGAACCTAAGTTTTCCGCCCGGCGAAAAATTTTTTTTACACGGAATATTTTTTTTACCCTGCGGGAATTTTTCTTTTTGCGGAACCTACGTTTTTCGGCCTGTGAAATAATTTTTTTTGTGTATATTTTTTCGCACTGCGGAACCAATCAAAGATTTCGGGGGGGGGGGGGGGCTATTGCCTTTATATCCCTATATATGTAGGTTTGAAAAATTTTGAGGGGCGGGCCCCTCGGTCCCCTAACTTATATACGCCCCTGCCTCCCATACCGATCTTCTTATATTGGACAAAGTATAGTTTTGATTTTCAAGATTGTGATAGAACATTTTTGAAAATATTAAATTTGGAATGATACAATTATAATAAAAAGAAAAAGAGTAAACAAAGTAAAAGAATAAACAGAAATATTTAAAAATAAATAAATAAATAAATAATTATTTTTGATTTGATAAATTAAAATAATTATTGAGCATTGATTAGCGGAATCATTTTTAAATAATTTGAGAATTTTTATTTATTGTCCTAGATGTTTTAATATAATAAATTTAATATTAATATTTAAGCCTAGTACACACCTAGTAACAAAGTCGCGCGTCCACACCTAGAGACCCATTTGAAGGACAGAAATATTTTATTTTTGATCTAAATTTTATTTTTAAATATAATATTTTAATATTAAATCGAGACTTTTCAATTAGTCATCTAACCCTTTAGTAAAAAATAATTTATTTATCTATTTTAATTTCAACACAAGTAATAATATACCCCTATGGCCTCTGGTTAGAGGGAGAAATAATATACTGAAAATATACTGATCCCTCAAATATGTTTCAAATAACAAGAAATAACTGCGGCGTGTCGCGCGACACGTCCACACCAATCATGTTGCGCGATTTTTATCTCGCGACACGGAAAAAATGTTGCGCGACTTCCCTGAGACAAAATCGCTAGGTGTGTACTAGACTTTATTGTAATAATATAATTTATTTACTTTTTATTTTTAATTAACTATTTATTTGATTAGATTTCATTCCGGATTTTGATTAACTCGTTATGTGAAATAAAATCACTCATTTAGTAGTATTTATATAAATCTATAATATTTAATATAAATTTTACTTTCAAAAAATATTTTTCTTAATGTAAATATTTATTTTATTGTTCCATATTTTTTATTTATTTTATGTTAATGAGGAAAATCAAAAGAAAATTCTATTCATTCTAAAGTAGCAAAATAATATATTGAAAAATATTTAGACATATTTTTTTTTCTAATTATTATTTATTATTTATTTTTATTTATTTAGTAGAAAGTAAGATACGACCACTTGTAATAAATGACCCAAGGAGCTCAATTTGCCTACCCCAGTAATTATTTTTCGAAGTCACGACTATTATTTATGGTCAGAAAAAGATCATAAAAATCATATCAACATAAAACTAATAACAAAAATATGCGAAAACATATTACACTTGATCTCCGATCGAGTTTTCATAACATATAACAAATTTGTGGAACCCTTAAGGACCAATGGCCCAAAGCCGTAGTCAGAAAATTTTCTCGAGGGAGGGGGGTGGTTTGGGGTGTTTTGCTACTCGCCTAATAAAAATTATAAATGAAGCAAATCATACAAAAAATAAAAGAAACAATAAATTAAACCATCTAGCCAGAATAAATAATAAATATTCAGTATAGTATCAATAATAAAAGTAAAAAATATTATTATATAGAAATGAAAATTATTCATTCACGAAATTAGTGAATTTTCATTGTTTATGCACCCATGAATTCAATATTTAATCCCTTATTCAAATTATCTCTGCATAAATTGGTTTTGATTTTATTATATTTAAGGCCTCGGGATTATTTCACCCAACTAGTTCAATCACTAATAATATTTGATATAAAAAGTTTATCAAAATGTAATAATAATAAATAATAAAGTTTTTATAAATTAGAATTATTAATAAAATGTATGATACATATTTTCTTATTTTTTGAGATATGAAATTAATTAATTGAGATTATAAACGGTCGGTAAAAATAAAGTAGCGAAACAAATGCAGATCCAGATAATATTTGTAAAATTAAATGAATTTATTTCTTGGATTTATTTTAATATGGTCAGTCATTTAATAATCCAAAACTTGATAAAGTTTACTATAGGTATATTAGCCAATGTCCTTTTTGAACTTATGATAGAGATCTAGAGAATAGGCTGGAGGTGGGCTCCTCCCCCTCCAACATAGTCTCATTCACGTTTACACCAAGCGAGCCAACTCCGGTTCTACCCTACCATTATAATCTTTTCTCTTTTATAGTATTCTGGTATTTTTGCCAGCAAAGCGAAATTAGAAGGTAACAAGGTAACAACAAATAATTATAATCAGTGGCGTCATTTCAACTTTTTCTTGGGGAGCGGGACAAATTGTTTTCTTTGGGGGGGGGGGGGGCAAACATTTTTTTTTCTTAAAATTTACTTACAAATAGGTACTCAAATTTGGCCGATTTAATTAATTAATTAATTAATTTAATTGTTTAATTTTATACTCGTAGATTTGAAATATTTTATTCAAAGAATAATTTTAAAATTAAAAAAAAATCAGAGGTCTTGGAGGGGGGAATGCCCCCCCCCCCAAATGACGCCACTGATTATAACAATTAATTAAATGAGGGATTTTGCTCTTTTTAAATGGAAAAAGAGAGGGAAAAGATAATGGTGGGGGTTTTAAAACGAGAGTTCGCTTGCTTGGCGTAAACGAACCTTCGTTTGTTCCTGTCACGCCAGGGAAATTCTGCACAACTTACTGTTTATCCTATAAGTAAACTATTGTCTTGTGACAAAAACGGATCGATGTTATAAAATGAAGAGTTGAGAATTAGAAGGGATCTATGGACAATTTTTGTGTACGCTGTTTAAGTTTAAGTCTTAATGGCATACAAAAAATGGTCATTCATAGACCCCTTCTAATTTTCAACTCTTCAAATATACTGATTCTACAAACAATTATTCTGTAGTGACAGAACATTCAAAATTTAGCGAATTTCAAAAGGGAGCAATTAATTTTACGAGAAATAAATAAAACGCGGTTCAGCTTTCTACAAAACCTATAGTTTGTTAAAAAGGGGCAAAATTGACATTTTTATTAAAACGACGGTACGACCAAGAAATATGAAAAAAAAAACGGTACTGCCCCGTTCAAAACGGTACGTATGGTCAGTGACCATTGGTCACCCTACCTTTAAGGTATACTAAATGTGTTTTACTCTTACCTTATAACAATTACGCCTGAACTCCGATTTTTGTTGTTCAGCTCATCATAAACAATCTTTCACTATTTTAGTTTCACACACTCACTTAGTAAAAAAATACTGAATTTTGCATTAATCTTCAAAAAGGTGATTTGTTTTTATTATTTTTCACAATAGTTGCACACTTTCCGGACACTTTCCATTTTAAAACAATGCGTTCACGTTAATTTTTTTTTTTTTTAATTTCATTTAAGGTCTTTTTCGGCAGCGAAGGCCATTTAGACCCCTTCTCTATTTATTTCACCCGGATTGGTAGTCAATCCAATTGAAATAAATTGTCGCATGAGACCGGATGCGAACCCGCGACCCTTGGTAGGTAGCACTCTAGCTACTACACCGAGGGCGTTCACGTTAATTAAAACATATAGAACTGGCAGTCCATCCGGTTAATTTTTTTAATTGTGATTGAAAAAAGAATTAATAATCTTACCTCTTGATAATAGGAATGTAGCTAAAATATTGAGTGGTGTGACGTATTTTCCATTGAAAAGACATTCATCTAATTATTGTGCTTTTTAAATGACTGACCTTTGAATATTGAAACATATTTTGAATTTTTTTTCTTAAAAAATTAGGCCTTAATTTGTTTATCTGGAAATGCACGTCTCTCCTAAAAAGACTAAAGAAAAAAAATTAGTTAACTATAATTATAAAATAAGCATGATTGGTTCATAAGTATTTACATAATTATAAATAAATAAACTTCTTATATTAAATTATGTTATACTTACATAAATAAAGAATAAATATAAAATATATGTATTAAAATCTATAATTTTTTTTCTTTTGTTTAATATTGTTCATTATATTTTTAAAGGAAGATAATTGGGATCTCGTCACATATTAATAGTTTTTTTTTTCTATTAAACTACATGTAAATTTTCGCAATTTTTAAACTTGGAGTCCTCTTTTCCAAAAATCCATGTGAACATTTGTCGGGCTTTCATCGTAGCGCGCACCATTCCTCTGCTTTTATACCACCCTGAACTTGACGACGAATCTGAATTGGCGATCTTCAAACGAATTTGTGTTAATATTCCCACTAGAAGTTCGTCGACATTATGGCTGATTCCGACAGAGATCTCGATAAATTTGGCTCGATAAGTGCAGGCCAAACATTTTCCATCTGTAAAAGGAGAAATTTCATTCATTACTTTTTTTTTATTTTCTATTTAGAAAACATTGTAACATATGATATTTTAATTTTTACTTTTTCTTACCTATACATATATATTATATATATGCACTAGCGGTCCCAGGGGGGGGGGCAGAGGGGCCCGGGCCCCCTCCATTGGACCGACAAAAATTCAAAAGTTTTATTTAATATTTTAAAACTAAATAAAAAATTATAAATTTTCCAGAATGTTTTTTATTATTCAATGTTATAAAATTTATTTACAGTGTATTTCAATTTTTTTAAATGAAATTAAAAAAAAATTTGGGCCCCCCTTGACCAGGTCCTGGGACCGCCACTGTATATATGTATATATAGAGAGAAAGTAATGGATTCAACATTTTTTAAATTAATAACATTAAGAGCCAATTGGATTCAACATTAGATTACAATGTATAATTCTAAGATAGCAAGTATGTTTTGCCCTCGGGGCTTGGTGTAGAGGTTAGCGTGCTAACCTCGTATACCAAACGTCGCGGGTTCGGACCCCGGGCAGTCCGATGAGTTTATTTAAGCCACTTGGATACCAAATGGCTTAAATAAGAATGCCTGGACCCCATATATGTATATTAAAATGAATAACGGTTAATTTAGTTATCGTAAATGTCTTACATGGCCTGAGTTGCCGAAAAGACAGTGTGAATGTGTGTGTGAGTGTGAATGAGAAAAATGTGTGAATGTTTAAAAAAAAAGTATGTTTTGATTAAATACAGGATGTTGTTAAAGCAATTCTCTCAATTAGAATGAATATTTTTTATTATCTTTACTTTTTTAAAATTTTCAATTATATAAATAAATCCCTTTAGCTAATTAACTATTTTATTATTATAACAAATTTTTCTTAAAATTTTTTTTATAAAAATAATAATTTTATAAAGAGGTCATTTACATTTTTTGTTAATTTTTTTTTTTATAGAACAACAATTTTTAGATAAGTTGTTATAAATATGCCGGGGGTCTGGCAACGGAAAAGAGCAAGTAAACTTTAATAATTTTTCCCTTCCATGAATACTCATCACCCCCACTTATTTATTGCCCCCCTGATAACCCAAATCGCCAACTTGGGGGCGGTCGCCCCAAGGTTGGGAACCACTGGTCATCACTTATTTAAAAAAAAAAAAATTAATTGAATTTGTTAAAATAATATTATTTTGTTTTATGTATTTTATAAATATCTATAGGGCTATAATTCTATGAAGTTTTATTTATTTATTTTTTTTTTTTGAGGGAAAAGCCTTAAATTACGGCTCTCATGACCTACAAGGGAGGCATTCCCCGTGTGTTTACCCCTGGGGCATCGGAGACACGCACCAGCCCCGAAGTGGATGGCCAACAGCCCGGTTTCAATGTTGGGGGTGAGGGGCCTTTCACCTATCTACTCTTAAGGGATCTAATGGAAATTTAATTAGGGAATGGATTTAGCATTTAAAAGAAAATAAATTTAGTTTTTTCGATTTTTTCTCCTATCTATTAAAAAAAATGATTTAATTCGAATTTTAGTTAATTTTGTATTTCATTTTTACTTTCTCTTACCTATATGTATAGGTTAATATACATATATATATAAAGAGAGAGAAAGTATTGGATTCATGTCAAAATTTCGATGTCGAGATTTTGATGGATAAACACGTTTTGAGGTCCCCTGAATCCAAAAAAATGGTTTTCGCGATATAGTCTGTCTGTGTGTGTGTGTCTGTCTGGGTTCAATTTAAAGCATGAAGGAATTGAGCTAGGAGGTTGAAATTTTATATTTAAGTTAGGCACCCACCTGAGGCGTGAAAATAAGCTTTTAATCAAAATCGGCCAAAGGGTACTAGTACTTTACTGATGTACTTTTTCAATTTTCTCAAAATTCGCTTCAACGATTTTGATTAAAATTCAAAAATCAATTATTTTTTAGATGCTCTCTGAAATTTATATTCTCATTTTGCAATTGAAATATTCTGAAGACCACTTTACTCTTGTACTTCATAGAAAAGATAGGAGATATGGTTATCATGGTAACAAAATATAAATATTTTCCCATACTTATAAATTTTACATCTGCCCTCGGGGCTTGGTGTAGGGATTAGAGTGCTAAGCTCGTATACCAAACGTCGCGGGTTCGGACCCCAGGCAGTCCGATGATTTTATTTACGGATACCAAATGGCTTAAATAAGAATTTTTTTTCTTAAAATTGAAATTTTTTATTTATTGCCTGGACCCCAATAAATATATTTATATAATAACGGTTATCGTAAAGTCTTATATGGCCTGAGTTGCCGAGAAGACTGTGATGTGTGTGTGAATGGAAAAAAGTGTGTTTAAAAAAAAAAAAAAAAAATTTACATCTTGAATTCAAATGTTATCTGCCCTGGAGCTGTGGCTCAGAGAGAAGACACTTCCTTCTCGCGCCGGAGTTCCGGGTTCGCTTCCCGTCCCAAGCGTGAAAAATTTATTTCATTTGATTCTACAAATCATTTGAAATAAATAGGGATGGGGTCTAAATGGCCTTAGTTGTCGAAAAAGACCTTAAAAAAAATTCAAATGTTCCGTACTGTCGGGAACTATGTGCGACAGTCACACCAGATGTTTTAAATAAAATTTTAAAAATATTTTTACATTTTTGTTTATGTACTAGTCAAAATCATAAAATTGATCAACTATTATCCTTAAAACTCCTACACAGATAGCCTATATATTATCGTCGACAAAGAAAGTGGGTCACTAGCATTAGCCAAACGCCTGTTTTATGACAACTTGGTTATCTTTTTATTAAGTGTTAAAAGATTACAAAGTTTTGAAAAAATAAATAAATAAATACTTTAAAAGCAATTTAATGTCTTCCTTAAATTGAATTTCAAACGTCTCTCTTTTATCTGGCTTTTATGTAATTAAAGATAGAATTAGACTACTTAAATACAGTAGGCCCATAGCCTTGTGTTTTTAATTTAATTCATCAACGGTTAGCAGTTTAAATTTAATCATAAGTGGAATAAAAGAAAGTTATAATATGGGGGGGGGGGTGGACGACGTCGATATCCTCCAGCACCGTTACTACTGTATGCACAAGAAATATAATTGAAGCATTAAAGGGAATTAAATGCTCGTTGATGACAGACGCCTGGTACGTAGGCAATAAATCACCATTCGTGCAACGGCTTTGTCGAGGAGCCAGGCTCAAAGAATGAAGTAAAACAAAATAAAAAATTTCGGAATAAAAATTATAAAACAAATAAAATTTCCCGTAAGAAAATGAAAATGACGTTTTATTTTTTTTAAAGTGGAACTTTTATTTGATCGCCTCAAATTTTTTCGTTCCCCTATCAGCATGTCGCGTTACAAGCCGTGACGTCAAAGGCCGTGACCAGTGGCCTAGCGAGCTTAACTCGCGCCCGGAGCACAATACCTTTTTAGCGCCCCCCCCCCATTTGAAAACCATATAATATTATATGTAAAATATACAAAACTATTATATTACTCTGGCACTAAATTTAAAATATATTTTCCAGAAATCAATTATAATAAAAATAACAATTATCCAGAAATTATTTGTTTTGCGGACCATTTGGCGCCCCTTTGGGAGTAGCGCCCGGGACATGATGACCCCCCTTGCCCCCCTCGCTACGCCACTAGCCGTGACGCTACAAGTTATAACGTCACAAGCCGTGACGACAAAAATACGAAAGTTGAAATTTAATATAGAGCCTATATGACGAATTATAAAAAAATAATTGTGAGATTTAATTATTCAATTTTTAAATTGATAAAATATAATTTTTAAAATAATTTAAAATGATTCAAATACTAAATAAATATTGTTCTCAGTTTTTAACATGCGTCTATTGATTTCCCATTATCATTCCCATTTTCCAATTATTCTGTTGAGATTAAAAACGCGATTTTAATTGAATAATTTTCTGAAAATTTTCAGTTAAACGCCTACAATCCGAAAAAAAAAGTTTCACTTGCATCGTGGTTTCATAAAACCACACAATGTTATTTTTTTATGGTTGGATACCCAAAGGTCCTGACTCCATTAAAGAAAAATTTAATTAAAATAATTAGGAATTTAGGGATGAAGCTGAAAGGTCCCGCGGGTCTTAGAGGGTCCGGGATGTACTTATTTATTTCAAAGGCTAGCGTACAAATATAATCCAAGTGAGACATAACCATCTTTCATATAAAAAATTATAAAAAGCGCTTAATTAATATAAGATTATTTGATGTTTTTAAATGCTAAGAAGATAAAGGAAAAGCAATTTCATTGAATGAAAATTCATCCCTTGTTTAAAGAACCCTTAGCCTATATTGTATTTGTTCTTCACGCAATCTCATCGGATTGTCTCGATGATTCAAACAAACTCCCCTTCAAAAGGAAAAATAAAAAAAAAAAAAACTTTCAGCTGACTTATCATTTCATTTTTCTTTTTTTGATAAAATTCCAAGAACCCCTTTTATATGCTTATAATTAATTAAATTTGACTTTATTGAATTTCTCAAATAGTAAACTAAAAGATAAAAGGTGAAAATAAATAAAGCACGTCAGATTAAACGGAATTAAATTCAAATCCCTATTTTTAGACTTGGCATATAACTATCTTGTTTATTTTCTTGGGTTTTGTAAATATAATTAAATTCTGATTGTATTCTAGTAGCTTACATTCGTTTTATAAGTTCATTGTTTCTCGCAGTGGGAAAAATAAAAAATTTAAACGGGTAGTTAGGTAGGTATAATGAAATGGATCCTTTATCTTAATAAAAAATCTGGTGTGACTGGTCGCACAGCAAACAACTTTCTCTTACCTTCGGTAATCGAAAGTTGTGTTCTGTGCTTGTCACACCAGATTTTTCGTGTCGACATATATTTAGTTTCCGCCGATATATTTGAAATCAAGATGTAAAATTTATTTGTATGGGAAAATATTTATATTTTGTTACCATGGCAACCATTTCTCTTATCCTTCCTATGAAGTACAAGAGTGCCCTCGGGGCTTGGTGTAGAGGTTAGCGTGCTAGCCTCGTATACCATAAGTCGCGGGTTCGGACCCCAGGTCCGATGATTTTATTTAAGCCAATTGGGTACCAAATGGCTTAAATAAGAATGACTGGACCCCATATATGTATAGTAATCAATAACGGATATCGTAAAAGTCTTATATGGCCTGAGTTGCCGAAAAGACTGTGTGAATGTGTGTGTGAGTGTGAGTGAGAAAAAAAAAGTACAAGAGTAATGAGGTTTTCAGAAGATTTCAATGGCAAAATGAGAATATACATTTTAAAGAGTACCTAAAAAATAATTGATTTTTAAATTTTAATCAAATTCGTTTGAACGAATCTTGAGAAAATCGAAAATAAAAACTGAAAAAGTACATCAGTAAAGTACTAGTACTTTTTGGTTGATTTTGATTAAAAGCTTATTTTCACGCCCTAGGGAGGTGACTAGCTTAAATATAAAATTTCAATCTCCTCATTGACATAGATGCACCTCTTCCTCGCTGCCACCTTTTGTGTTTGTTCACATCGTCAATCACAGTAATTTACAGGCCCGAGTAACTTTAAAAAATATTTATACCTGGTACACACGTAAAAGTGGCTTTCTTTTTTTGATATGACGAAATAAATTTATAGATTGAGTAATTTTTCCTAAATAAATTTTTGAGAAAAAATAAAGTAGACTATTATTAAAATAAGTGGAATCTTGATAAGATCCAACCAAATATACTGTATAGAGGGAAACCATAAGTTTAAAAAAACTTAAAATTTTTAATTTCCATTTCCAAAGTTCCATTTATTACTTTCTCGTTTTTTATTTGATTTTATTGGTATGGTGGTACCAATAAGTTTTTGTACTCACAATATGGCAATAATTCCGTTAGCGTCATTATGTCTCGAACACAGATGGACAGTATTAGATTATTGGGTTATTAAATAGCTACTAATTATACCGTATATGAACGGGAGCACACACACATTATTTATAATAGTTGAACTAGGGGATTCTGACTTCAGAATCAATGCGTTTAGGGGCCTGTGGGTAAAGGGTCGATTGTTTCAAATAAAATCAAACAATACATCTCTAAAACAAAATAGTATTGACAGATTTTTCTCACCATGTTAAAAACAACTAGAGCTCTTTTTCTATGAGAGTTGGAAGTTGAAAAGGTGACTTGTGAATTAGTATTCTTAAAGTTATAAAATAATAACTCACCCTGAGGAGATACGGCCCTGCTTCTCACGAGGTCCACTTTGTTACCGACGAGTAGAGCAGGTCTCGTTCGAAGAAGATCCCAGTCTTGAAGTCGGGCAAGTTCGGATTCTGCCCTTTGAAAAGAAGCTTTATCGATGACGGAATAAAGGACTACGAAGGCATCAGGCGGGGCAGAGCGATCCAGCTCCTCCTGAAAATAAAAACTTTTTTATTTAAGATGCCTATTAAATGTTAATTTTACAAAAAAGAGCAAAAATGTAAAATATAGCCGATAGGCCAGGCCTCTATGAAGAAATTTTTAAAATGAATCAATTACTTCAACTTTTATGGAAAAATAGAGTGGCCAACATAAAAAATCTCAGTTGACGTTTTAATTGATTTATCATAATAAAAATAATGTCTGATCAGAGCGAAAGGGGAGATGGGGGTCTTTTTCGACATGTGAGGCCATTTGGACTTCATCCCTATTTTTCTAAATTATTTGGTAACCAATAAAATTTAGAAAAAATTTTCATCTCTTAAGATTAAAAACAAATCCCTTACCACTAGTACAAGAGGCGACACCTCTACTAATTAAACACAAGAACAAAATCATGATTTAAGGTTGTTCGGATAGTACATCGTAAGTCATAATAGAATCTAAATTTTTTTTAAATAAAATTAAAAATTTGAATGCCAAAATTCCTTATTATAATTTAGTCGTGACCTATCATAGTTTATAATTGGATTAAGTTAATAATTTAATTACCAAAAATAATAAATGAATGACTTTCGACTTGAGTAGTTTTTCACGTAATATAGAACTGGCAACATTGCATTCATCAACTATCAATTTTAAATCTTAAACGCATGGGCGTAGCCAGGGGGAGGCAGGGGGGGCCGTTGCCCCCCTGGCTGGTCCTAAAAATTAAAAAAAAAATATATATATATATTTTTCCCATTGGAAATTTTTTTTAACACTCCAATTCACTACATTAATTTAATTTTTTTATTTTATTTAAATAAATAATTAATACTCTATGTAGATATTAATTGCAAACCCCCCTCTTCGCCCTAACGAGGAGTTGGCCCCCCCTAACAAGAAGTCTGGCTACGCCCATGCTTAAACGCCTTAAATTTTATTTTATTTAATATATTACAATGTTTAATGCAAATCAGTTTAAACACAATGGACGATTTGCGAGAAAAAATATTGTAAAATTGAAAAAAAAAATGTATCTGACATAGAGATAAGACACTTATGCTATGCGACGTTGCCAGGCTGGTCTGACTCTCGAGAATTCATTATTTTTAAATATTAGCGACTGTCATTTTGGAGAATTTTTGACTTTCTTGTTAAAATATCTTTAAAAGCGGTCAGCAGAAACTTTTGGTTTTATTTTTAACGTATTCCTCGGAAGTGAATTAATAAAATGTAAGTTTTTTGTTTTTGTATCATTTGCACAGATGCCTATATAATTCGATATGTGTGCGTTTCGTCGTTATTCCCCATAGGCTACATGTTAAATTTCAATTTTTAAAAATTAATTACACGATAACCCTGTGTCAGATCTGCTTCAAAATTTTATTTTATACGTATTTGATAGTGATTAATAACATATTAAAAAATTAGCTTTTAATCTACTCAAGTGCTTTAATGTCCGAACAACCTTAATTAAAATAAAAAGAGATTTTCACATGGGCGTAGCCAGACTTATTGTTAGGGGGTTAAGTCAACCCCTCGTTAGGCCGAGAGGGGCGGGTTTTCCAATTAATATATACATAGGCGTAGCCAGAAATTTTTGATGGGGGGGGGTTTAGGATTATTTCTCCTCCCCCCCACCCCGACTAATAGGGCAGTATAAGGCGTCTAATGAAATATATGACTAGCCACTTACCCCACCTTCGCTTCGCCCCCCTGGACCCCCCTCGGGGTGGCTCGGCCCCCTTTCTTAATTAAGTGCCGCAATTTTTCAATCAACTCGTATCAGGGAATAAATAATGCAAATCTCTTAATTTTATGTATATGGGGGTGATATAAATACCGGGGTGTCGCTCTATGTGTTTCTCTTGACCAGACTCCTATCTCAGACCTCTTTAAGAAAAAAAATAAAAAATTTATTTATATAATAATTTTTATTATTTTTCATTGCGAGATTTAATCAATTTTAAGCTGCTTTAATTTTTTATAAAGCATAACAAAAATCAATTCTTTTCAATGGGAAAATTCTGAATTTTCTCGAATTTTTTGCGTTTTATTTAATTTTTTTTTTTTTTTTAAGCTAGAGAAAATTATTATATTTTACTTTCTCTTACACTATATATGAAATATATAGAGAGAAAAAGTATTTTGCATTATAGAGCTTAAATATCTAGTCATGGCTTGGGTCCAATGGGGGGGGGGTTTGGACCCCCAAAACCCCCCCCGTGGCTACGCCTATGAATATATACATAGATTATTAATTATTTATTTAAATAAAAAAAAAAATTAAATTAATGTAGTGGATTGGGGTGTTAAAAAAAAATTCCCAATGGGAAAAATATATATTTGCTTGCGTTTTTTTAATTTTTAGGACCAGCCAGGGGGGCAACGGCCCCCCTGCCTCCCCCTGGCTACGCCCATGGATTTTCATTTTATCATAAAAATACGGTAGAAAATTTCAAGAAATTCGAAGAGATGAAGTTTTTTTTCTATAAATATGGATGGTCTTTTTTTTTAGCATCGGAGGCCGTATTTATTTCAATTTATTCGAAGCCAATTTAATTGAAATAATGAGACGTGAAGCGAAACCCTGACCCCTAGCACAATGGACAATTGGAAGCGAAGAGATCAAGCTAATTTTTAGTCAAATTTTATACGATTTAACATGGGTTGCATTATTTATAACCTTATGCCACTTAATCATTTAAAATACTAATATCAGACGTCTCCCACTGCATATCCGGTGTCTATTAACAAAACATAAAAAGGTAGATAGTGAACCGAATAAATAAAGACTATATACATTTGTTTGTATATAAAATTATGAAAAATGAAGAAAGGGAGTGTATAAAAAAAATTATCATTAATCTCTATCTTTAGTCATTTGTATATAAATAAATGATATAATTATATTATTATTAAATGGATCGTTTGTGATTTATCATTTATAAAGATTAGGACTTTCTATTTAGAAAACTCCTCAACTATTAATAGAATTAAATTTCGAAAAAAAAATCATGATAAACTTTCTATCTACATACATACAACCCTTGAAGTGTAAAAAGTGATAAATTATTCATGAATATTAAAGATACAGATAAAATTATAGGCTTGTAATTTCTTAGAAAAGGGAGATCAAACATAAAAGATAATCATAATCTCAAAAGATATTGATTATAACAGAAAATTTATGCAAAGTTTATATTTAAAAAAAAAATAATATTATTATAAATAATAAAATTCAAAGTAGTTGCGTTAAAAAGCCATTATTAAAAAAACTGGAGAATAATTTTCAAATCAAGAATTCGTGGGTCTGTATTGATTATTTTTTTCTTGTCTTGTTTAGCACACCAACTTTGCATATTTAAGAAATTTCGTTGAAAGTCAATGGGATTGAGAATGAATTTGAAAAGCAGACAAGGAGACAGGAGCTTCATTGAATTGAAAATTAAAATCATCTCGGGATCGAATGAATTGCATTAAATTTAAGGAAGATAAGACAAAAAGGTGGACATTTTTTCTTTTATTTTAAAGTTCCATATGATTGATGATGCTTTTAGATTATACGAGAAATTAAATTATAAGTTTGCATAAATAACGAGGATAAGTCATTTGAATATAGCCTACGAGGGAAAATTTATTTATACATATATTGTGGCATAGCTTAATGGAATGAATCTTTTAAGCTTTCTAACTATGTTTACCACTTGGAGTAGTGTTGGGAGGGAGAGAGAGAGAGAGATACAAAATATGAAATTCGAAAATCAAAATTCTAATTTAAAATAAGATTCCAAAAAAAAAAAAATTTGATCAAAAAACACATGCAAAAACTCCCACAGAAAAGTGCAAATTTAACGCCTGGGGATCTTTGCATGCTCCCACGAGAATGGGGGATTATGGTCTTGAAAAATGTTATAAAAGGCCATCCCCAAGGGGAGGATTCTTTCTCTCCATCTCGATGGTGTCGGGCAAATCGCTCACAAGATTTGAAACAATAAAGAATTTGAAAAGACAACATCTATTCTTTCTAATCTCCGACAACTCCTGGAGGCAGGCAACCCACAACAGTAGTGTCAAGCTCTGGTTTTATAATAAGTCGCGTTTCTGATCCAGTAAATTTTTTTTCTTTCTCTTATCTTATATATCAAGAGAAAAATGCGATCGTATCCATTATTCAATGCCGAGATTTGGATAGAAATTCACGTTTTCAGTCAAAAAAAATCCCTGGGAGCCCCCTTTTAACTCTGGTTGGCATATATAAAATAAATATCACAAAATTATACAAGAATAAAATTCGTTAATTGATTTTATGTCATTATTAGAGGAATTTTTAATAATAGAACACATTTTTGTATTAAATATTTATTAAAATTATAAATACTTTACTGTGAGTTCACTTGAGTCGGAGCAAGTGCACAGTACTTGATAACGGCTGCAGAATAAGCAGTCGAAACGTTGTACAGTATTTATAATTTTAATAAATATTTAATACAAAAATGTGGCCTATGATTAAAAATTTCTCTAATAATAATATTTCAAACCACAAAAGCTTTAATAAACACATTTATATCTTTCATTATTTTTATTTATTTTATTTAAAAAAGCACATAAGTGATACTAGTGATTTTTTGCCGATTAAATTCAAAATCTTCGGGAGATGTGTGACATACTTGTTTGTTTTTGAGTTAGGTCTATTCCATTTTTGATATTTCATTTGAAATTCATTAAATTTAATGATAAAAAAAATTCAAACTCAAGTTGAAAGGAAATTGTTTCTTTTAATGGCAATTTTAAGAAAATATTCAGAGAGAACGAAAAAAACTCTTGCTGTTATATTAAGCCAAGTCCTACCATTTCGAAAATTTTGTATAAAATCGGTCATTGTTTACTAGTACTAACGTAATTTATTTGATTTTTCTCAAATTGATTTAAATATTTTCAATAAACCTTAATTTATAAATAATTAAAGAGAAAGTTGTATGTTATGCAGTTAGACACATAGGATTTTTCTGTCGACGAAATGTGAAATATGGAATAACCAGTAGCTCAATTCCTTCATGCTTATAATCGTTACACAGACAAACAGACCAATTTACGGGGCCCACTTTTTTGGACTCAGGAGACTTCAAAACATTATATACATCCATCAAAATCTCGACATCTAATTTTTGACATGATCGCAATACTTTCTATATATTACATATGCTGTATTGGTAAGTAAGAAGTAAAAATTGACAAAAAAAAAATATAAAGAAATTATGAAAATTTTTTCTCTTTTCACATTTTCATTTGTTCACAAAAAAAATCTGGTGTGACTGGCGCACAGCACACAACTTTCTCTTACCTTCGGTAATCGAAAGTTGTGTACTGTGCTTGTCACACCAGATTTTTTGTGTCGACATAGATTTAGTTCCCGGCAGTAGGGAATATTTGAATTCAGATGTAAAATTTATAAGTATGGGAAAATATTTATATTTTGTTACCATGGCAACCATTTCTCCTATCTTTCCTATGAAGCACAAGAGTAAAGTGTGCTTCAAACAATTTTGAGGGCAAAAAGAGAATATACATTTGAAAGAGCATCTAAAAAATAATTGATTTTTGAATTTTAATCAAAATCGTTAGAGCGAATTTTGAGAAAATCGAAAAAAACTGAAAAAGTACATCAGTAAAGTACTAGTACTCTTTGGCCGATTTTGATTAAAAGCTTATTTTTCCGGTCCCGGGGGCTGTTTAACTTAAATATAAAATTTCAACCTCCTAGCTCAATTCCTTCATGCTTAAAATTGAACACACACACACACCCACCCACCCCCCACACACACACACACACACACACACACACACACACACACACACACACACACACACACACACACACACAGACAGACAGACCATGTCGCGAAAACCACTTTTTTGGATTCAGGGGACCTCAAAACGTGAAGATCCATCAAAATCTCGACATCGAATTTTTGACATGAATCCAATACTTTCTCTCTATATATATTTACATATATACATAGGTAAGAGAAAGTAAAAATATAACAATATATTAATTAAATTATCAACAGTAAATGAGGATAATGATTATTTCTTTTAGAAAGAAGTTTTTTGAATCGCAAATTCATTTATTCAAAGCTCATCTTTTTGGTATTTTTCGAGATTATTATTATTATTATTTAAATTCCTTCCTCCTGAACTTGTCCAAGTTCGCACGGCAAGAAACGTGATCGCCATTACTATTCAAGTGGCGTTTAAGATCATACAGGCATTTGCATTTTATTAAATTTGCGATAAATTGTTGAAGGCAATCAATAGTCAAGCTCAAACCGGATCATTCCTCAATGGGACTTTATTAGTTTAAAAACAACGTTTCTTTTAATAGAGTTGAAGTCGAACAATTAATTGCTTAGATAGTTTAGATCAAAATTGTAATTCATGACAAATTTGGCACCAATTCCAATTTTTGGAATCTATCTTCTTAGATTTTTTTAAAATGATTATGTAGTATTATAAAAGAAAATTTATTAATTTATTTATAATTCAACAAATGTGTAGATATTAGTAAATACAACATAAAGTCTGGTTAATCCATCGCCGGACAAATAATCACAATACATACAAAATTTTTACCGTTTTTTTACTTTCTCTTACCTATGTATATATGTAATATATATATATAGAGAGAAAGTATTGGATTCATGTCAAAAATTCGATGTCGAGATTTTGATGGATCTTCACGTTTTGAGGTCCCCTGAATCCAAAAAAGTGGTTTTCGCGACATGGTCTGTCTGTGTGTGGGTGGGTGGGTGGGTGTGTGTGTGTGTGTGTGTGTGTGTGTGTTCAATTTTAAGCATGAAGGAATTGAGCTACGAGGTTGAAATTTTATATTTTAGTTAAACACCCCACGGGACCGGAAAAATAAGCTTTTAATCAAAATCGGCCAAAGAGTACTAGTACTTTACTGATGTACTTTTTCAGTTTTTTTCGATTTTCTCAAAATTTGCTCCAACGATTTTTTTAAAAATTCAAAAATCAATTATTTTTTAGATGCTCTTTCAAATGTATATTCTCATTTTGCGATTGAAATCTTCTGAAGACCACTTTACTCTTGTATTTCATAGGGAAGATAGGAGAAATGGTTGCCATGGTAACAAAATATAAATATTTTCCCATACTTATAAATTTTACATCTGAATTCATATGTTCCGTACTGTCATGTCGGAAACTAAATACATGTCAACACAAAAAATCTGGTGTGACAAGCACAGAACACAACTTTCGATTACCGAAGGTAAGAGAAAGTTGTGTGCTGTGCGCCAGTCACACCAGATTTTTTAACTTTTTAAACCTTCTTAATTTAAAATTGATAAGAAAATTATAAAACCAAAATCTTATTTTTTACTTTCTCTTTCCCTATATATGAAATATATAGAGAAAGTATTGCGATCATGTCAAAAATTTGATGTCGAGATTTTGATGGATTACATGTTTTGAAGACCCCCGAGTCCAAAAAAGTGAGTCCCGCAAATTGGTTTGTCGGTCTGTCTGTGTGTAACAATTTTTAGCATGAAGTAATTGAGCTACCGGATTGAAATTTTATATTTAAGTTTGGTACTCTCCTGGACACTCAAAATATTAAAATTCAAAAATCATTTATTTTTTAGAAGCTCTTTAAAATGTATATTCTGATTTTGCCTTTAAAATGTTTTGAAGCACACTTTACTCTAGTACTTCACAGGAAAAAGAAGATTCTTTCAGTTTTTTCGATTTTCTCAAAACTTGCTCTAAGGATTTTGATAAAAATTCAAAAATCAATTATTTTTTACATGCTCTTTAAAATGTATATTCTTATTTTGCCCTTAAAATCTTTTGAAGCTTGTACTTCATAGGAAATATTTTTAAATTCACTTTTCGTCTCTTCCTTTCATAGAGCCAATGTTAAATCCCTATGGGGATACGCATGTTAATTTCGATTCAAAAGGGGGCTTGGAACTTTTTACAAAAGTTAAAAAAAATGTTTTTCACTTATTAAATTTTGTTTTATTTAGGATTCTCTATTGTGTATAAAATAGCCAAATATGAGATTAAAATTTTGAAAAATAATCATAGTTTATTTCAAGCAATCAACATTTAAAATACAGAGCCTATGGAAATTTTGAATCAATTGACTTTTACTTTTTACTTATGAATTGGAAGTGATCAAGTTTGAAGCTAAGTTGCCATGGGAAACTAAATATATCTCGACACAAAAAATCTGGGGTTATTAGCTCGGTGCAGAACTTTCTCTTACCGAAGGGTAAGAGAAAGTTGTGTGCTGTGCGCAATCACACCAGATTTTTTTTTAATTTTGTTGAAAATGTTCAACCGGATTAATGAGACATATTGCTGAAATAGTGTTATATCAGCCGACGAGAGATCAATTAAGAAAGGAAACAAGACTGTTTAATGAAAGCTGAATACCAATGTTACAAATTCCGATAATTTTCCGCACTAAGCGAAATCACGTTAAGAAAATTGAATAATCAATAGACAATAATAGAAACGATTGAGTAACGTGTGTTTAGAAAAAATAAAAATGTTCTTGTCATTTCACATCGCGTTAATAGGGAAATAGTTTATTTGAAATGCGTAATTGGAGAACGCCGATATTGAAGTCTCGTTAACCGAAATCTGTATTAATATATTGAATAATTATAATTTTGAATTAGAATTTAAAATATTCTTCCACCTCTAAATTATTAATTTTATTATACAAATTTATTTTAAGTTGCTTCTTTTTTTTATTAATAACTTTTTAAATGTAAATTAACTTCATTTATTATTAAGGCTACATTAAAATTCAAAAGCTTTAAAATAATTAGATTTATTATTCTTAATTTATAGTTAATATAATTTTGTAGAGAGAGAGAGAGAGAGAAAATATTTAAATGATATCATAATATAGTAGGCCCTAGTAGTAGATTAAATGGCTAATTGCTAATTTATATTAGGTGAAATTAACCTGGGGGACAATATGGTATGTTCATGTTCATTATTAATCAAACCTTTAAAATGTTTAAAGATAAAACATGGAAGATAAAAAATCTGGTGTGACTGGCGCACAGCACACAACTTTCTCTTACCTTCGGTAATCGAAAGTTGTGTTCTGTGCTTGTCACACCAGATTTTTCGTGTCGACATATATTTAGTTTCCGACAGTACATTCGAATTTCAAGATGTAAAATTTATAAGTATGGCAAAATATTTATATTTTGTTAACATGGCAACCATTTCTCCTATCTGTAGAAGGATGAGTAAAAAGGCCAAGCAGCTATTATTATTTCTTTATTGGTATTAAACCCACAGCGACGTTTCGGTCGACTATGCGACCATCTTCATGGCTAGGGTGTAGTCATATTCAATCTAACTTGCGCTGAATGTAATTGTGATAGATCGTTTTGAATAAATTATAAATAAATGTCTATCAAAGAACTCAAGAGGGTTACTATTGACTAAACCCTAGCCATGAAGATGGTCGCATAGTCGACCGAAACGTCGCTGTGGGTTTAATACCAATAAAGAAATAATAATAGCTGCTTGGCCTTTTTACTCATCCTTCTACATATTGATTCAGCTATTCACCTCGCTTACATTTCTCCTATCCTTCCTATGAAGTACAAGAGTAAAGTGGTCTTCAGCAAGATTTCAATGGCAAAATGAGAATATACATTTTAAAGAGCATGTAAAAAATAATTGAATTTTGAATTTTAAAAAAAATCGTTGGAGCGAATTTTGAGAAAATCGAAAAAAACTGCAAAACTACATCAGTAAAGTACTAGTACTCTTTGGCCGATTTTGGTTAAAAGCTTATTTTCACGCTCCGGGGGAGGTGGCTAACTTAAATATAAAATTTCAACCTCCTTTCCTTCATGCTTAAAATTGAACAGACACACACACACAGGCAGACCATGTCGCGAAAACCACTGTTTTGGATTCAGTGGACTTCAAAACGTGAAGATCTATCACAATCTCGACATCAAATTTTTGACATGAATCCAATACTTTATCTCTATATATATTTACATATATCATATAAGAAAATAAAAAATTGGAGACCAAATTCAAACCCTCCAGGACTTCTTTTTTTAATTCAAATAATAAAATATTTAAAACACTGTACGAGTATAGGCTTATGCTGTATGAAATAAAAAAAATTGAATGACTAAGGGACGATTGCCCCACAATTACAACTACCAAACTTATCTGACTGATACAAATCCTTGATATAGAAACAAGAACACGTTTAACCTTCGAGGGTGATTCTTTTACAAACCGAACACTTTCTGACCGACATGTTTTTGATTTGACTGAAAATTTTTTTACGGGTTCTATATCGAAAAAAGATAGCCATCCGCGAGGATTTTCTTTTTCTTAAATATTTTGGGAAATAGAGAGGGTCGAAAATGTGAAAATTGATGATTTTCTGCTTAAACGCTCACTTTTAAAAATTCATATCTCTGGTTCTATTTAAGCTAGAAAAAAACTTTTTTACCATTTTAAAGCTAAAAGAGTGAACTTTAAGAAAAAAATTGTTCCACCAAAATTTATTAAAGGTTTCACATTGTTATCAACAATTGAAATCTTTAAATCGATTTTTAACAATGGGGCCCCAAATGTATTACTTTTTTATTATAACCATCGCATTCTACGTAAAATTCTATACCGATAACGGTTTTTTAATCGATGGAGAATCAATTAGTACTATTGAAAAAAACTCCCGCCAAGTACTCTCATGCGGTAAAATGACGTCATATCAAAAAAAAGAAAAGAAATTTCGGGGGTATTGAACCACTCTTTCTAAAACAATATTTAGATTTAATGGAGCTTTTATGGTCTTGTAGCTATGCGTTGCACAAGTAGGGCTATTTTTCAATTTTTTTTGCCTAAAAAATGAGGTTTTTCGAGAAAAAAACTAATTTTCAAGTTAATTACTCGGGATTTTTTTATTTATTCTCTTAGAGGTTTTCTTCCCGCACCAAATGACATCCCATTTAGTCTGATCGGATTAGTCGTTTGGAATCTACAGGGGTTTAAAATCTCAATTAAAGTAAAATAAAATGATAGGAAAAAAACAAATGGTTAAATCTTTAGCTGAAAACTCATTCTTTTTAACCGTATACTCCCCATAATTATACCTCTTAAGACAGAGGAGTTATTCAAGCCGATAAACTTTTTCGTGCATGTCCTAGCGCAAAAAGTTTATCGGCTTGAATAACTCCTCTGTCTTAAGAGGTATAATTATGGGGAGTATACGGTTAAAAAGAATGAGTTTTCAGCAAAAGATTTCACCATTTGTTTTTTTCCTATCATTTTATTTTACCGCGCTGCGGTAAATTCTAATTTGAAAGTTTAAACCCCTGTAGATTCCGAACGGCTAATCAGATCAGACTAAATGAGATGTCGATTTGTGCAGGAAGAAAAACTCTAATAGAATGAATAAAAAAATCCCGAGTAATTAACTCGAAAATTAGTTTTTTTCTCGAAAAACCTCATTTTTTAGGCAAAAAAAAAATTGAAAAATAGCCCTACTTGTGCAACGCATAGCTACAAGACCATAAAAGCTCCATTAAATCTAAATATTGTTTTAGAAAGAGTGGTTCAATACCCCCGAAATTTCTTTTTTTTTTTTGATATGACGTCATTTTACCGCATGAGAGTACTTGGCGGGAGTTTTTTTCAATAGTACTAATTGATTCTCCATCGATTAAAAAACCGTTATCGGTATAGAATTTTACGTAGAATGCGATGGTTATAATAAAAAAGTAATACATTTGGGGCCCCATTGTTAAAAATCGATTTAAAGATTTCAATTGTTGATAACAATGTGAAACCTTTAATAAATTTTGGTGGAACAATTTTTTTCTTAAAGTTCACTCTTTTAGCTTTAAAATGGTAAAAAAAGTTTTTTTCTAGCTTAAATAGAACCAGAGATATGAATTTTTAAAAGTGAGCGTTTAAGCAGAAAATCATCAATTTTCACATTTTCGACCCTCTCTATTTCCCAAAATATTTAAGAAAAAGAAAATCCTCGCGGATGGCTATCTTTTTTTCGATATAGAACCCGTAAAAAAATTTTCAGTCAAATCAAAAACATGTCGGTCAGAAAGTGTTCGGTTTGTAAAAGAATCACCCATATATATATTACATATATACATAGGTAAGAGAAAGTAAAAAATTGGAGACCAAATTGCAAAACCCTCCAGGACTTCTTTTTTTTAATTCAAATAATAAAAATATTTAAAACACTGTACGAGTATAGGCTTATGCTGTATGAAATAATAAAAAAAAAATTGAATGACTAAGGGACGATTGCCCCACAATTAGTCAACTACCAAACTTATCTGACTGATAGCAAATCCTTGATATAGTAAACAAGAACACGTTTAACCTTCGAGTTAAAAAAATGAGTTTTTCACATTTATAATATATATAATTAGCAATCTGAGGTATAAGGAAAGTTTTGAACCACTTAATAAATGCATCATTTAAAAATTATTATTATTTCAAATTCAAATTTAATTTCTTCCTTATATACCAGAAGTAACGGCCACTCAGCCCAGAAGACATCAAAAAAATCAAATCATCTCGCATCCATTTTAATTATCTTAAATAATAATTATAACACGGCTATGAAAGAATATTTTTTGAATAGACTCGCTTTGAAATCAGATAGCTATAGGCTATTAGAATTATTTATGTTTTTTAAACATTTATATAATACAAAGAAGTCAATAAAAAAAGGAACTTTGATCTGGCTCAGAGGTAGCCAGCCTTTCAGAGAGACGAAAGCTTGGAGAAAAAAAAGAGTTTTTCGCACAAAAAGTCTTTAGAAGAACGTTCTTTGTGTGCGGTGGAGATCAAACTGAACTGAACATTGCACTCAGTGAGATGTTCAGTCCCATTCTGAGTCACTAGGCAATCGATTCGATTCTTTTCTAAAGAACCATCTTTGAAATAACTTCTAAAACCTTTCAAGTTTTGAAGATTTTTTAATATATTATATATATTCTGGTTTGTTTTTCTCGAACTATTTTTAATGTCTGTCAAATTATCTGTCCATTTGTGGATAAATTTAATTTTTTTTCCTTCTTTTATTTTTCAATTTCAAACTGCATTTTAGAATAAATATTAAAACGGCCGGCCATCTGACTTTTATTCCTCTCACAACTTTAGCTCTATCTGTTTAATTCATAGGTGTTGATAATGCTGTTATTGGATGTAATGGGTAACCAAACTGTTTCAGCCCATCTCTGTTTGTGTAACAGAAACCAATAGTAAAGATAGACACAAGGAAATTACGTGTACACTAGATAAATTAGGAATAACGATAGAAACCAAGGGCGTACCCAGGATCAAATCTAGGGGGGGGGGGCAGATCATGGTCATCCAGGGGGGAGAGGTTATGGCCGTCCAGATTGTGACATAGCTTTTTTTTTACTTTTTTATATAGAGGTAAAAAGCCTTCGAATTAAAGGCATAAAAACTCTCGGGGCAGCTGCCCCTGCCCCTCGCTGGGTACGCCCATGAGAGAAACGTCTTTATCTTCGATCGTAAATAGGCCTTATTTAATTATCGGATGATCGTGGCCCACTCCCCAGAGTACTCCCCTCCCCAAGAAAAATTGAGTCAATATTTCAGGCCCCTCCGGAGGATGGCTGGCCCCCCGAACCAAATTCCCTAGTTATGCCCATGATATTAACATACAGTATATACAGTATAGGTAAGAGATAGTAAAAGATTTTGAGGCAAAGGTAACAAACCATGAAGGTTTCTAGCCGGAGATGACCCCTCAGGATAAAATTTTCAGGAGGGCAAAATATTATAAAGTTAAAACATCAACTATTCTTTACAAATTGATTTGTAAATTTTCTATAAGTTTTTCTCTGTGTGCTACAGTAGTTGAAAGAAACGTTTAATAAAATTAACTATTAATTTTTTAATATTAATGTCTCATAAAAAAATTCATGTTTTTTCTAAATTTACTATTTTAATTTCAATAAATTCTCAAAAAAAAAAATCAAAAAATGATGAACAAATAGGCCTGAATGTAGTTGGTTTTCTTGTTATTTATACAAGAAATAAAATATGTATTTGGAAAAACGCCCAATTAAAAAAAAAATGTATTTCTCTGTTTCCAACATGTGTTAATTTAGTTCAAACAAGCCAAGTAGTGAGAGCGAAATTGGACATTCTCCATTCTATTTTCAATAATTCACTTAAACCTCAATCGATACATCTTATTATGATTTAATTAGAATTTCCGGAATTGCTAAAGTAGGGTTAAGGCGTAATGGATACGGATAAATCCTTGGATGAGTGATCCGTGTTCAGAGAATATGTAAATGAAATATTGATTCACAAGCGAAAATGAAACAATGAATAAAAGAAATAGGAACGGGAAGAGATAAAATTTGATCATGAGAACAAGTCAGCCAAATGAGATAGCTCTCTAGTGGGTAGAAAGGTTTTCGCGTTTTGTTGTTGTTGTAGGGTAGAAAACTTAAATGTTCAACTCATTTATTAATTAAATTTCAAGAGAATTGAGGTTGACTAGCAGTGAATTAAAACCGCAAATAATGATTTTGTTATTTAAGTTGTCTACTATCAAACACGAAAGAATAAATCGGAAATGATTTCCTTCTTATTTTTCTCTATCCAATTTATAATAATAAAGGGATTGTGTATTAAGAGAAAAACATTTTTCTAAATCATCGCAAACTGGGATGGGCAGCGTTCCCATAGCTACACCTTTACTTTGAAATTAGAAACATGACAATGCTGAAATTTTTCTTTCGTTCAGATCATTAATTTATTAGAATAATGAAATATTTAGTCTTTTAATTCTCATTTATAAATAATTTGAATATCACTTGTTGGCTGATGACAGTTGATTAATCATAAGTTTTAACTAGGATTAACACTCATTGGTTAGTAGTTATTTTGTCAGAGATGTTTCAGGTCAAATTTCATATTTCTCTCGAGGTAATTTGAACCATCATTAATTTTAATTAATCATGTCTCTCAAGATGCAAATTATTTGTAATAAGTGCATATATTATATTACTTCATTTTCTTGGAATATATACCAGTACAAATGCTTAATCCGATCCTAAGCGGGGTTTGAAATTTCAAAACTAGATCCATGTTCTATATGTTATGATATAAAGAACAGTCTTTAATTTAGGTAATTTATTTAGCATTTATTTGAGGAAATAATTATATTCAATTATATATTTATCATGTATTGTCATGAAAATCGAATCCGAGAAAATCCCACACATATATCAAGACTAGCTACGCGACCGCCCTCCGCCCTCCCCCCTACTTTCGGTAATCGAAAGTTGTGCTCTGTGTCACACCAGATTTTTCGTGTCGACATATATTTAGTTTCCGCCGATATATTTAGAATTCAAGATGTAAAATTTATAAGTATGGGAAAATATTTATATTTTGTTACCATGACAACCATTTCTCCTATCCTTCCTATGAATTACAAGAGTAAAGTGGTCTTCATAAGATTTCAACGACAAAATGAGAATATACATTTTAAAGAGCATCTAAAAAATAGTTGATTTATGAATTAAAAAAAAAATTGTTGGAGCAAATTTTGAGAAAATCGAAAAAAAACTAAAAAATTACATCAGTAAAGTACTAGTACTCTTTGGCCGATTTTGTTCAAAAGCTTCGTGTCACGTCCCAGGGGGGTGCCTAACTTAAATATAAAATTTCAATCTCCTAGCTCTTTCCGTCCTTGAGATATTTTGATCACAGACAGACCATGTCGCGAAAACCACTTTTTCGCATTCAGGGGACCTCAAAACGTGTATATCCATCAAAATCTCGACATCGAATTTTTTACATGAATCCAATACTTTCTCTCTCTATATATTAACATAGAACATTATTATTAACATCTGTAGAGATAAGAGAAAGTAAAAATCTTATGTACTATACTATCAATTTTAAGTCTCAAATCACCTTAAAGGTGCTAGTATTTGAAGGTATAATATTCATCCCCAAAAGATGACCTGTAAAATGAATCTTGAAACTACCCCTCCCCCCCCCTCCCCCGACAAAATTGCATGAATGGCGATTATGGAAAAAAATAATCGATTAAGAAAAAAATTAATCGATTATCCCTTTTTTTCTCCAGCATATTTTTTTCCTTTCATGAAAATCTTTTGACCTTTTTTTTGTTTTTGGATACGAGTCTCATCCGATCTTTTCAAACGCATTTTTCCCAAAAATAATCGATTTATTTTTTCTAATACTCGATTGTGAAAAATAATCGATTATTATTCACCGATTATTTTACGCAGCACTATTGGCGAGATGATTGTTTTGGTGCCTTTTCGACTTCAACTTCCAGGAAGTATCAAATATCTTCAGTCAAACAATTCTGGTACTCATTTATTTGAAATTGATATTAACATATATATGTCTTGGAGCCTTGTTTTGAAAATTACTAAAAATTCACTAAACAAATTCCAGTGGTATCTTGCACCAAAAAGAATATAGGCCTACTACTATATCTCTATATATTTTTCCTCATTAATTTTTATTAACTACGTTCTTCTAAGAAACAAAGAGGGAAGAATAATTCATGAATTTTTAAATAAAGGATTTATTCATTTTCTCCTTCTAACTTCATAATTCCTCGGAGAATTGGATTTTTCCGGCCATAATTCTAACTGGCTCATATACAACAGGCTTAGAATGTAGAGTGACTTAATGCCAACAATATACATGCAGTGTCAAGTGAGGTGCTTTCGTGTACGATATTTTCTAGGCTATCTAATTAAGGAATGTTTTCTTTTTTTAAGTAACAAAAAGTTAAAAGATGTTTTTTTTTTAGGATTTTAGCTTACAATAAATATTTTCTAACTCATTTTGTTAAAATTCTTTCTGTTAGTGGAATTTTATTTCAAATTCTTTTAGAGTATAAAAAAAAAAGTATTAATATTTATGTACGTATTATAAGTGATTTTCGTTTTCAATATATCGAATAGTTTTTGAGATATTTGACTTTACCAGGTATCAAATTTTAAAATACATTTTTTTGCTCTTGGCCTATGTGGCTCAGAGGTAGAGCATTAGCTTTTGATACTAAGGTAGAGGGGTTTGCATCCTGTCCCAGGCGAAAAAATTTATTTCAAATGAATTGGATACCAATAAATTGAAATAAATAGGGGCGGGGTCTAAATAGCCTCAGATGCCGAAAAAGACCTTAAATAAATTTAAAAAATATCCAAACATTAACTAAACCATAGTAATTATAACTAGTCGGTAAGACGATTCGAAAAAAGTAAATATTGGCACAATATTGATACGTTCGCGTCACGAAAACCGTTAGGACACGATTGACTACCGAGATTGACTACCTACTCTAGGCGGCAAGAGATGGCGTTAGTTTTTCCCATAGGAATACAAGGGATTTATTCCATTTCATTTGAGAGTTTCCAGCTAATTAATTAAGGGTAAAAATTAATTATGTTTTAACACAATTATTACTAATTTAATTGTCTATAAGTTATAGAGCGAATTTTTTAAAAAATATCTTTTATTTAATGCGATTAATCTAAAAAAAAATTTTATTTTTCGAAAATCAAAAAAAGGGCTTCTTTAAGTTGTAGACATTTTAAATAGCTTTAATTTTAAAAAAAATTTGAGGTCGATAGCTTCAAAACTGTGGCCGCTGGAAACTCCCAAAATTAGCACCCCGAGACTCGCACCTTAATAGATGCTGTGATTAAATTTTTCTACACCCGCCAGAACCACACATCAATAGATTAATTTTAAAAAAATCAATGTTTTTTTATTCATTAAATTTTCTTATCCCTACGGTAATTAATAATAAATAAAAAGACATTTTAGTGTCACAAAATATCGCGTTAAAAATAATTTACCGGGTATAAACATAAGCACTTTCTCTATCCAATTAGTCTTAAAACGAATAATAAATATAGTCCAGAGTGAAAACAATTTTTCATTCACTAATAACAACCGCCATAAAAATCTACATAGTCAATTAAAATGATTGTATTTTGGTGATTATGTTATTTTTTTTTTAATCTCATCGAACGCATCTAAAAATCCATGTTCCGGAGTGAAGGGAGAGAAAAGGTTCGGCCTCTAATATAAATATGTATCAGGTCATCGCAAAAAGACGCACAACTTTTAAATCGATAAATAATATTCACTTTTCAGCTTTTATATTGTAGTATAACAATATATAATTTATTACATACATATAGGATTTTCTAAAAATCGAACTTGCGAAATAAAACTTTGAAAATATTTTGATTCTAAATATTCGATGTTTTATAGTAATCTAATTTTGTTTAATTTGCTTAGATATTATGGAAATCCAAACAAACGTTAGAAATAAAATTGATCTTTAGGAATTTTTTAGGATAGTAATTCAAGAAATTTGTACCATTGAAATTTTATATTCCCTCATTATTGTATCTAATAGTCAACCTCACTCAACTATCCAGTAAACATGATTAGGCCTACGATTCAAGATCCGTAAATAAAAATATCCTTATAAGTTCCTATGTAGCTATTTTAAGATAAAACTATAAAGGAGGGGTTAGAAATATATTAAAATTTTCACAGGAGACGATAAATTAATTAAGGACCACAATTTTCTCAGCAACTCCAGGATTAAATTTACGAAACCTTTTTTTTTTTAAGTCTTTTAGGCATCTTGGGTCATAGGATACACAAATATTTAAATTATCGAGGCGCATATATTTATACCATTTGGTTTCTATGCCCGTTCACCAACTGTCTCAGATCTTGACTTGGTCAAGTCCGTCTTGAACTCAAGTCTCAGCTTGAGATTTAAAACGTTGCACCAATGAATCTTCAAATGATCTTACCCAAGCTGCCTTTAAGAAAAAACAACATCTGGCAACCTCGCATTTTTGTTACAAATTAGCCACTAGGCGGCACTGCAGGACAACAAAAAACATATTTGCTAACCAAAATCTGACCAAAATAAAAATAAATAAATAAATAATCAGCTTAATCTGTTTTATCAAATTCTGTCAACAAAAAAATATTAACAAATTTTAATAAGTGAAGTATTTCTAGGTCCTCCCTCATTGGGGAATAAAAAAAGAGAAAAATTTTCATAATATATTTTTTCTAGACAAACTATTGAATGAAATGGTACAAAAAACACAAACAAATTGTAAGTTAATCTACAGTATTTTTTTTTTTTAATTTAAAATAAATAATTTACTTACTTTTTGTTTGAGTTTTTCTGCCACTTCAATTCAATCAACTTTTAAATCTATTATTTTTAATATCTATTTAAAATATTTAATATAATATATTATATTTTTAATAATGGGTTTATTTAATTAATAAACAAATTAATAATTTAATTTAGGCTAATATTTTAATTTAATATATTAATAAATTTAACAGTAAAAATATATTTAATATATTTATTTAAAATCATATTGAATTTTGACAGATATATTTTGAAAATACGAGGTTATGTTCAAAACCTTCTCTGTCAATTATAACATTATGCAAACATCAAAATCTTCACCTCCGATCAGCTCCATCCACACCAATATTCACGTTTTCTATTAATATCTTGAAGTAAAAACCAATTTATAGCGATTAAAAACAGTTTAAACTTTTACACACCGTCTATGCTTCAACAAATTTTATTTCGAATTTTTATATATAATATAAATATACCTGGTAAATTTTTTAAAAATTCTTGACAGGCAGTATGAAAATATAATTTTTTTTAAATAATAATAAGATTGATTAATTTAAAAAAATATATATATTCTAAGGGATTATATAGATAGTTGAATAGATAAAATGTCACAATTCTCCTTTTAGGTTACGAATTCAGGCTGAGAGGGACTTAAGTCGCCAAATTTGACTACTTGAGATGTGCCAAAATCAGGACTTAAGTTGTATTAAATGTTGGTGCACTCAAGTCAAATGTAAGATGTAAGAGATCTTAGACTTGAGTTGACCATAAATGATTTAAATAAATCTCAGATCAAAAAGAGCATTTGAAATTTTTTTTTTTTTAGAAATTTTGTACTATTGTTGTGAGGCTCAATAACAGCGCAGGACCTTGAAATAATTTTTCTTGATTCTATATTCTCTGAATTTTAGTAAAAATTTCATTCCAATATGTTTATTATGAAGAAAGTTATGAATTTTATTTCCAAAAATTCAAAAATTTGATAATTTTAATTATGCAAGAGAAAAGATGGAAGTAAGGATGTAAGAGATGGATTTACAGCCATTAGTAGCTCAATGAAATGAATATACCGTGGGATATCTAAAGTATATTTTAAAAAAAGTCTGAGATGGTGAGTGTCACGTCTAGGGATGTGGTATCGGAAAGAAAAGTATCGAGTATTTTTTAAGTATAAGTATTTTTTTTTTAAGTCTTTTCGTCATCTTAACGTCGATCAAAGGGTACACCGGAAGATCAGAGATCAGTTCGATATATGCCCCTTTCCTCAGAATAATGATCGCCAGGGCTTCCTGGAGGATCAACCTCCTCCCCCCCCTCCTGGGTTGTATCGCAGCGTAAAGTGTACTTAAACTATTTTCACGTAAAGTTTTAATATACATATATGAGGTCCAGGCATTCTTATTTAAGCCATTTGGATACCAAATGGCTTAAGTAAAATCATCGGACTGACTGGGGTCCGAACCCGCGACGTTTGGTATACGAGGTTAGCACGCTAACCTCTACACCAAGCCCTGAGGGCTAGGCTACCTTTTAAAGAGTATCTAAAAAATAATTGATTTTTGAATTTTAATCAAAATCATTAGTGCGAATTTTGAGAAATAGAAAAAAAATTGAAAAAATACATTAGTAAAGTACTAGTACCCTTTGGCTGATGTGATTTAAATTTCTTGAAATACTTGCGACATATCGATTTGGCTTAAGGATAAAATGTAGTTATCGAGAGTTTTTTTGTTTTTGAGTAATTCCCTTAACCAACATTTTTTGATATTTCACTTGAAATTAATTTAATTTATTGTGAAAAAATCTTAAATTTCAAGAAGATCGATTCCAGTTAAAATATCAAAACATAATGTTTATGTAAATTTCTCTGAAAGAGATTTTATTGCTTTTAAATGGCTGTTTTATTGCTTTTCTTGAAATTGCCATTAAAAGGAGGCGATTCCCTTTAGCTTGAATTTGACGTCATTTTCACTATCATTTGAATGAATTTCAACTGAAGTATCAAAAAATGTGGATTAAATTAAATAACTCAATAACGAAAGAACTCTCGATACTCAAATTTTATACTTTAGCTAAGTAAAGAACATGGATATTTCCAGGGAATTAGTTCTATCAAAGATAGTGGCAAATTTATGCTATTTTGTTGTCTTTTTTTTCACTCTCAGGAAAACTTTTGCTCCTTTCCCAGTGAGAGCGCGTAGCAAAAAAAAAAAGCTTTTATACAGACAGAGAGACTAGACACAACATTTCATTTGAATATTAAAAAAGGGAATTGGGAATAACTAGGAAATTTGAATGTGAATTTTTCATTGAAAAGATTCAAACAATAGTCTGAAATATTTTCATCTTGCATTGAGAATCAAATTCAATATTAACTAGCTGCATCGCCCGCCAAAGGATTCGCTCCAGGTTGATATTCAATTCGAAGCTCACATCTGAATCATTCGGTCTTTGTCCTTTTTACTTTTTCTTTTCTATATAATGTTATATGTTAATATATATAAAGAGAAAGTATTCATGTCAAAAAATCCGATGTCGAGATTGTGATGGATATACGTTTTGATTTTCCCTAAGACCAAAAGATTTGAGGTTGGCTTTTTTGCCTTTTGGCCTTTTAACATGATAACGTCTTTTGCCAGACTTCAAACTACATTCTCTTACCTATATATGAAATATATAGAAAGAAAGTATTGTTTTTTTTTTTTTACTTTGTTCCCATTAACAAACACGTACAGACATTTTCATAGTAACAATATAGGACAGGTGTAGCCAAACTTTTATCCGACTTTTGTTTAAAAAATGGGGGTTTTCGAGAAAAAAAATTGATTTTAGAATTAATTAATTACTGTTGTACTTTTTAAGTTTTTTTTCCGATTTTTTTCAAAATTAACTTTAATTAAAATTCAAAAATTTTTTAGATATTGTTTAAAATGTATATTCTCATTTTCCCTCAAAATTGAAGTACTCTTTACCCTTGTACTTAATAGGAAAGATAGGAGAAATGTTTGACATGGTAACAAAATAAATTAAGTTATAACTAGGGCTCGGATTTCGCCCTATTTGCCTTTTTTTAATTTATGGCTTAAAATTTAGGCCAATATGATATGTATACGTTTCATGAAATTCTGAATAAAATAAGAGGCATTTGTTAGTGCCTATAATGCCTATTTTGGCCGATTTTGGCTTTTAGTGCCTATTTCATCTATAAATGCCTTTTTTAGTGCCTATTTTAAGTTCAAATAGCCAATTTCAATGTTTTAAGAGCTATACATAGCCTAAATTTAAAATTTTTTGAATTGTCAAGAAAATATTTCAAGGGGGGGGGGGGGATAAAGAGGATAATTCCCCCCCCCCGAGATTTGAAAAAAATACTTTTTTTCGAAAAAAAAAAAATTATTTTTAATGTAAAAATTAGTACTTAAAAATTTGATTTGTATTTATATTCTGGCAAACAAGTACAGAATGCGCCTTTAAATTACCGAAATTGAGAAAAAATTGTGTGCTGTGCGACCAGTCACACCAGATTACCAAAAATAAGACATCAATTTTTAAAATTTTTTATATTATTTCTTAATTTCTGCCTTTTAAGTGCCTATTTTTACAACAAATGCCTTTTTAAGTGCCTATTTTAATAATTTTTAGTGCTTAGTTGCCTGCCTATTTTAAAGATTTTTAGTACCTATAAATCCGAGCCCTAGTTATAACTATTTTTCTATGTTTATAAATTTTATATCTTGAATTCAAATGTACCGTACTGTGGGAAACTAAATATATGTCGACACAAAAAATATGCTGTGAATAGCAAAGAATACAACTTTCATTTACCGAAGGTATAAGAAAGTTGTGTGCTCACGTCAGATTTTTATTATTGTTTTAATGGCTTCTCTAATTGCCCACAAGAATAAATCCAATCTATATATTTTCTTTTAATAGGGATTTTGTTAGATATTCAAAAATTCAAGGAAAAATGGTATAAAATGTTACTGGGAATAATGGTAGAGTTCTTGCCTTTTGTGCTAGCGGTCAAGGGTTCGCATCCCGTCTGAGGCGACAAAAATTGATTTCAATTTAATTAAACCAATCAATAAATAGGGAAAGGTCTAAATAGCATTCGATACTTAAAATAAACGATATCATAAAATAATAAATAATGTTTTAAAACAGATAGTAGGGGTGAATAATAAATTAATACAACCCGTGCATATGCATATAATAAACACAATAGAGATGTTGAAGCTTAAAATAAATTCTGTTTCTGTTTAAGTTGGTCGAAGAAGAGATTAAAGTTTTAGGATTATTTAGATAGCAAGAGCTAAGATTTATTCTATTCTGTTGACTTGAGAATGGAATGTAAATTGAATGGTGATGTACCTTGGTGTTGTTGATATTGATGAACCATAACTCCGACTCCTCGCCATTCAGCATAATTGAGACTGATTGCTCACTCGGCACATCTGTAATGCAAAAGACACAATCAATACCACCAATAGAGTCAATAGTCGGTTTTTGTTTCAAATCACCATTTGTTTCCAAGCTATTTGACCTCTCTCTAAATTGGGAAGGGTTTAATTGAAAAATTTCAATAAGAGTAGCGAAGTAAAATTTTTTTTTCTAAAAAAGGATAAAGTTTTTCTATAGTAGCCTAGGGAGCTATATAAATTTATATGGGTTTCTAAATTATTTTCATTTTTTGTAAGGTAGGCAAGCCAAATGACCAAGTCACTAATAAATTGTTTGCTTTATTGAAATTATTATTTAAAAAAATCTGGTGTGACTGGCTTGTCACACCAGATTTTTTGTGTCGACATGTATTTAGTTTCCGACAGTACGGTACATTCTATTTTCAAGATGTACAATTTATAAGTATGGGAAAATATTTATATTTTGTTACCATGGCAACCACTTCTATCTTTCCTATGGAGTACAAGAGTAAAGTGGTCTTCAGAAGATTTCAATGACAAAATAAGAATATACATTTTAAAGAGAATTTAAAAAATAAAAAAAATAAAAAATAAAATAATTGATTTTTGAATTTAAAAAAAAAATCGTTGGAGCGAATTTTGAGAAAATTCAAAAAAACTGAAAAAGTGCTTCAGTAAAGTACTAGTAGCCTACTCTTTGGCCAATTTTGTTCAAAAGCTTCGTATCACGTCCCATGGCGGTGCCTAACTTAAATATAAAATTTCAACCTCCTAGCTCTTTTCGTTCTTGAGATATTTTGTTCACAGACACACAGACAGACAGACACACAGACACGCAGACAGACCATGTCGCGAAAACCACTTTTTTGGATTCAGGGGAGCTCAAAACGTGTATATCCATCAAAATCTCGACATCGAATTTTTGACATGACTCCAATACTTTCTCTCTCTATATATTAACAAATATAACATATATAGAGAGGTAAGAGAAAGTAAAAAGAACTGAAAAATTTTACATCCCGTTAAATGGCCTGTCTGTCTGTGATCAAAATAGCTAGAAGATTGAATTTTATATTTAAGTTAGGTGGGGTACCTGGAGGTTACTCAGAGCTTTTGAACAAAATTGGCCGAAAAGTACTTAACTAATGCACTTTTTTTTTTCAAAATTGGAACGAGTTTGAATAAAATTCATACTTTTTAGGTGCTCTTTAAAATGTATATTCTCATTTTGGCCTCAAAATTGTTTAAAGCTTACTTACAATTTACTCTTGTATTTAATAAGAAAGATAGATATTGAAGAGGCCATGGTAACAAAATATAGATTTTTTTCTTTGTTTATATTTATAAACTTTACATCTTGCCCTTGACCTATGGCTCAGAGGTAGAGCATTGGCTTCTGATAACAAGGATCAAGGGTTCGCATCCCGTCCCAAGTGATAAAATTTATTCCAATTGAATTGGATACCAATCAATTGAAATAAATAGGGACGGAGTCTAAATGTCCTGCAATGCCGAAAAAGTAGTCTATTAAAGCGGTTTTTATAAATGGGCGTTGTATACGCTATATATACATGTGTGTGTGTGTGTGTGTGTGTGTGTGTGTATCGAAATATGTGAGTAGAAACTTTTCGTATATTAATCAATTAACATGAAAAATTAAAGCGTTGTTTTTAATTATCAACTTTTGATAAAAATCATCTAACCATGAAATTAACTTTGTTACTTTTTTGTTTTTTCTTCTCTTGATTAGAGAAAATTTTATAAATAAAAAAATTATTTTGTTCAACAGTGTGAAGAAAAATAAGAAAAAAATCTAGGGTGACTGGTCGCAGAGCTCATCTTCGGCAATTAATGTTAATTTTTGATAAATCATTGAAATTTATGACCTAGTGTTTTTAATTTCCCATAAATAATTCTAAAAATTAAGCACAGAGAAGAAGAGAATTATTGAGGTAGCATTTTTTAACGATTAAATGCTATATACAAAAAAGTAAAAAATAAAGTGAATGTTAGGGCTCTGATTAAGGAAAAGGCATGAAGGCCCGTACTAGGTATTGTATGTGAGGTTACTATTTGAAAAAAAACTAAAATTCATTGGGAGAGAAGCCTATACCAGGATAAATGATTTGATTTTCCTCTCTCTTAAAAAATGAAAGTAAATATCTAAAGGGGTCCAGGAGTTTGAAATTTGTCTAAGTGCTCATCGAAGACGGGTGACGAAGCTAGTTAAGTTTAAATGGAAAAAATCGAGAAACAAGTCTGTCATTAAAAAAAAATATATATAGATAAGTTATATAAATTGCAAGAATATTCCTATGCTAATGAAATGTTTAATGAGGCCATAGACATGCTATCGAATAATTTTGACTTATTTGATTATTTGTTATTTTGAACTAAAATGCAAACCGTTTTAATCAATGGAGTGCCCAAAATATTGTGTCGCGTGCCAATGGTCCGCTATCCCTGTCCTATAGTCATGTTTATAATTCTTATGCTAAGCTATGCTACCCCTATTAACCCATCCAACAAACTTGTCCTGACTTGATTACTGACCCTTGCAAGAGAGCCAAGCAGAGAGAGACAAATGAATTATTTGCCTTTAAAATATATTATCAAATTAATAAAATAAATGCACTTATGGCCTAGAGCCTTTGCACCACCTCAATATATAAATATTTTGTTATATTTCCACACCTACTCATTTGAATACATTTTAATAAAATCACAATTACGTTTATATTGCCTATTGATATAATAAATAATAATTTTTTGTGGAGGCATTTATATTTCTAATATTTAAAATAATAAACCAAGTATTAATGAACGTGGAGAGGTAAAATTTACCTCAAATGTCGTTCAAGTTTAGAAGAAACGCGAATCTTTGCAGGAGCCCAGGTGAGGCACGTCCGACCCACGCGACGCCATGTTCCAAGTGAGGGATGCAATTTTTAACACGGAAGGTGCTTCACTTATCACAGCTCCCTCTCTACTGAACTCTCTTTGATCTTCCTATTTAATATAAAGCAACTTTTTCAATTGAAAAAGCATGTAGACTCGAATTCAGGCTCTCATACACCTATGAGGTTGACAGCGATTGGCCAGCGCCTCCGAGAGGGGGGAAGAGGGGGATGGGGACGCAAGCCTGTACTAATAGATAATTGGCAACGATCCAAATTATTTCAATTAGAAAGAATATAAATTATTAGAAATTAAATATAGAGATTTTAAATGAGGAATTTAAAGAAAAATCATTTTAATTTAAAAAATCTGGCGTGACTGGTCGCACAATATTTTTTGTGTAGTCATATATTTATTTTCCGACAGTACTTTTTTTTTTTCTTTTAAAAAAACATTCACACTTTTTTCTCATTCACACTCACACTCACACACACATTCACACAGTCTTTTCGGCAACTCAGGCCATTTAAGACTTTAGACGTTAACCGTTGTAATTAATATATATATTAGGGGTTCAGGCATTTCTATTTAAGCAATCTGGTATCCAAATGGCTTAAATAAAATCATCGGACTGCCTGGGTCCGAACCCGCGACGTTTGGTATAGGATGTAGGCACGCTACCTACCACGCCAAACTCGGGGGCTACAGTACTTTAGAAATCAAGAAGTAAAATTTAAAAACATAAATATATTTATATTTTGTTATCATGGTAACTAACCAATCTCCTAATTCTTTCCTATAAAGTAGATAGTAATTTGCTTCGACCTCTCTGCGATAATAATTAATACCTCTAATAAAAGTGATAGAAAGATTGATAAATGAGCAGAATAGATGAAATAATAAAAATCTCCAAATTAAAATAATATAAATATTAATCATTTGAAATTCTAAAATCAAGAGTGAATTAAAAACATTTTTGTTGAATATCCCGTCAATCTTTTTTTTTTTTTTTTTTTTTTTTTGTTCAATTTGTAACTAAATGAATTCTGACATTTTGTCTTGAAGATAAATGTGATTGACATTCTAAATATTCAATCAACGATCCAATTATTATTTCAAATCGGCCGGAAAGAAATCTTAATTTTTTGACAGGGTCGATTTTTTTCATTATTTGTTAATAGGAGAAAAGAAAGATTTAAATTTCTGTTTATTCAAAGTTCAAAAATATTTTAACTATTAAAGACCTTCTAATTCTATAATACACTAGTCGCAAAGCCCGCCTTCGGCAGGTAATAAATTTCAAAGGTTTATTAAAAATTAACATTTAATGAACATTTTAACTCACAAGTGCCATCATGAGTGTCAAAATACGCATTAAATGTTTAAAATTTTAATTTTTTGAAACTTATAACCCAGTGTTATAATTCTTTATTTTTCATATCTTAATCTGTGATTCGAGAGTTCCAACGGGTTCTAGTGAACATTTTAAAATTAATATTTGATACGAAAAATTTAATAAATATTAAACTAGTAAAAAAAAATCTGGTGTGACTGCGCTCAGCACACAACTTTCTCTTGCCCTTAGCAAATCATCGATATAGTAAACCAGACTACACTTAATCTTCGAGTTAAAAAAATTAGTTTTTCACATATAATTACTTGAAGATAACTTTACTCTTGTTCTTCAAAGGAAAGATAGGAGAAATAGTTGCCATGGTAACAAAATATGAATATTTTCGCATACTTATAAATTTTACATCTTGAATTCTAATATATGGGCGGAAAGTAAATATATGTCGACACGAAAAATCTGGCACAGAACACAACTTTCGATTACCGAAGGTAAGTTGTGTGCTGTGTGATCAGTCAGATTTTTTATTAAATTAACCAACCAATAAATCAGAGCAGAGGTCAAACTCTTTTCATGAATTATGGGTCAGTCTGGTTCCCGTCATCGGCGATAAAATTGATTTAAATTATATTAGGGCGATCATTTAATTAAAGCAAATTTAGGAGGATAATAACGGTCTTATGTATATATTTTGTTTTAAATGAACATGAAAACAAAAAAATAGGAAAAATAATTTTTTTTTTTTAAGTATGATTCACTAGTTTAAAAAGAGGCCGACAAGTGAGAAATTTTCCTCACTTCAATTCTCTTTTAGAGAAATGCACGGGCTTCTTGCATAGATACGGAATGTATTTATTGAAGTTAAGGGCACACCGATGTCCCGTAAAGGGCTGGAGATTCCCGAGGCCCATGGGTCGTTTGGTATAATGTGACCAGACGTTCCGATTTTGGCGTGACATTCCCGCTTTTTGGAGGACTGTCCCGCGTCCCGCCAATTTTTAAAATGTCCCGCTTTTTAGAAAATATTTGCATTTCTTATTTTAAATGTAGGCCTATTGCAAAAATATTTTACTTATTATTTATTTTAGTTAGGAACTGAAGTTTCAGTTTCGGCCAAAGAATTTGAAAAAAAAAGTCAAATGATTTTTCGGTTACGGTTTCGGCCGATTTCATCCCATTTTTTCTATGAAAATGTGGTCACTTTAGTTTGGTACAAATAATCATACAAATTTGTTAAGTTATATATTATTTCTGTAAGTTGTTTAGATTTCTTTTTCTCTTATTAAACTGCAAAATATTATTTGAGTATAGATCTGTGGCAACTTGAATTTCAATCACTAATTTAAACTGTTCGCTCTCATAAATTGCTATTACGAGTGAACTCACCAGCCAATGAAATTATCTTTATTTATTCAAGTTTTGTTGGTCGTTAAGTGATTTTTTTTCTTTTTTCAAAATAAAAACGTAGAAAATAAGTTGATAGAGTGGTTTGTTTATGTCTTTATGATTAGATGAGCTGATCTCAAAGAAGAACTAACGGACGTAAGCCTCTTAAGCGTAGTAACTGGTTTCTATCGAAATATAACCTTGACCAATTTGTTAAAAGTTGAGTTAATTTTTTCAATCTCTTGGCAAGATAATCAAATTAAGATTTAATAAACTATTGGATGTAATCCCATCAGGGCAATTTGTGAATAAATCTGCACTCGAGTGTAGGGCATAATTGGAATTAGGGCGCTCTCTGAACCAGTTACTGGTGGCTAATGTCAAAGAGAGGCGGGATTGTTTTTGATAATTTGGAATAATTGGCATTGGAGAGCATCATTAAATCAGAAAGTGGGTTCAATCGGTTCATCTCTGCTCAGATTCATGTTAAAAAGAAAAAATCATGTTCTCTTATTAGACGGTATTGCGGAGATAGGAAATTAACAGGATCAAAGCTCCACTTTGTAAAGGGGATCACGAATTTGGCAAATTGATTGGGAAGTTTTAAGTTTGTGATAATTAAATAAAAAAACAAGATGAGTGGTTTATTAGAAATTAAGCCAGCCCAAAAATAAACCAGATGATTAAACGTCTATCAACTTAAAAAATGGCGCACAGCACACAACTTTCTCTTACCCTTCGGTAAGCGAAAGTTGCGTACTGTGCTTGTCACACCAGATTTTTTGTGTCGACATGTATTTAGTTCCCGTGCAGTAGGGCAATATTTGAATTCAGATGTTCAAAATTTCATAAGTATGGGAAAAGATTTATATTTCGTTACCATGGCAACCAGTTCTCCTATCTTTCCTATGGAGAACAAGAGTAAAGTGGTCTTCAAAAATTTCGAGGGCAAAACGAGAATATACATTTTAAAGAGCATCTAAAAAATAATTGATTTTTGAATTTTAAACAAAATCGTTAGAGCGAATTTTGAGAAAATCGAAAAAAACTGAAAAAGTACATCAGTAAAGTACTAGTACTTTTTGGCCGATTTTGATTAAAAGCTTATTTTCCGGTCCTTCGGGGGTGCCTAAGTTAAATATAAAATTTCAATCCTCATAGCTCAATTCCTTCATGCTTAAAAGCTGAACACACACCCACACACCCACACACCCACACACCCACACACCCACACACCCACCACCCACCCACAGACCCATGTCGCGAAAACCACTTTTTTGGATTCAGGGGACCTCAAAACGTGAAGATCCATCAAAATCTCGACATCGAATTTTTGACATGAAACCAATACTTTCTCTCTATATATATATTACATATATACATAGGTAAGAGAAAGTAAAAAAAAAAATAAGTGGTTTAATAAAAAATAAACCCACCCAAAAAAAAACAAAAATATAAAACTTTTTCAACTTAAAAAAAAGTATTTTTTCTCATAGTCAGTGTTCGTGGTCTAATATGATTTGGCAATGATGTCAGTATGTATCGAACTTTTTGCTTTTGCGGATAGATTCCTAGAATATTAAATTAACGGATTATACGAAACTTGATTGCAAATTAGTTTTTTTTTTTTAAGATCAATTTTTTGTAGATTGATTAAACAATTGAACTGTATATTATTTCCATATTTTTTTATTTTAACTTGTCTTAATTGGATTATTAATTATTTCGAATTATTAATTTTAAGTAGTGTTGGAGAATATTTTTTCAAAAAGAATTATTTAAAAAATGATATTAAATAGGCTGTTATTTAAAAAGAAAAAAGGATTTGAGTTATGCCTGTGTGATTTAGTACAAAGGAAGCGCACCTATATCCTGGAGATGCTGTGTTAAATTCACAGACGGACAGAATTATAGATTACAGTAATGAACGGGGCTCGTTGAAAATAAAAGGGAGTTAACGTTAAATCACCTTTAAGGCGGAATGTTATTTTCTTGAGGCCAATGCGACTTATTTGAGCCATATTTAGTTTTCGAATTTTCTGGTATCTTATTAGCATGATTCAAGGTCAGGCAACTTCTTTAATAACTTCGTTTCCGGTTATCAAAAAAAAAAAAAATAAATAAATAAAAAAAAATAATCAATGAAACTGCAAAACTTTTCTGATCTTTTTAAGCTCTGATTAAAAGCGGGAAAGTTTTGCAACTTCGTTCGCTATTTTGGCGTTATTTTTTTTTAAACATATGTTTTAGATTAAAAAAAAGAAAAAAACAATTCAAAAGGATATTATGTCTGAGTTTCAAAAGATTTGATCCAGAACATGCTGAGAAAACTTAGTTCGCGATTATTTATCGCTTATTTTTACCGCCCACCGCGAGTCGATTAACTCCTCTTTTTAATACCTTCTTACTGTCATTTAGGACAATAAAGTTGCCAAACTTTTTCCTAATCCGATGAATAGTTCCAGAGATATAAGCAAATTAAAAAGACCCGACTAATGCGACAATTTATTTCAATTGGATTGGCTACCAATCTAAATGGGCTCCGTTACTGAAAAAAACCTTGAAGATATTTTGAAGATATTCCACTTTAATAATATGACATTAGCTTATAAATATTTTAACTATCCGAAATTTGGTCATGTTTGTTCTCGCTTAACTTCAAGCTGCCAGATAGCAACGACTTTCTTCATTCCTAGCTAAAGTTTGTCTTTTGTTTTAAAATGAAATCAAAAGGGAGAGAGAGAGAGAGAGAGAGAGAAGAAATTATATTTAAATAGGTCGAAGAGAGGAAAATATGAGGTACCTCAGAGTGAATCTTAAAGGTTAGGAAGTGACATCTTAATTAAACTTAAGAATATTTAAAAAGAAAACAGGAGAAAGAGATAATTAAAAGTTAAGAGAAATCGCCAACTTTAAATGTCCTGAGTTATTTTAATATTATAACAAACCCTTCGCAAAAACAATGAATTTAAAAAGGAAATCATAAGCTATTTTAGTATTTACTAGCCGCGCAGCCCACCTTCGGCAGGCTTCGCGCCTAGCCGGGAGGCGCCCCCGGACCCTCCTCCAGCTGGCTCGGGTCCACATGCGGCAGGCCCTCGCCTTTTCTTAATTATTAGAAGCTTCACGTCTAGACACCGGGGCTTCGTTCGCTCCCCTAGACTCCCTCCAGCTGAGTCGGGTACGCCTGCGGCGGACCCTCGCCTTTTCTTAATTATGAAAAAAAATTTTTTTTTTTTTAAACATTCACACTTTTTTCTCATTCACATTCACATGCACCCACACATTCACACAGTCTTTTCGGCAACTTAGGCCATTTAAGACTTTGACGATAACCGTTATGAATATATATTATTTGGGGTCCAGGCATTCTTATTTAAGCCATTTGGTATCCAAATGCCTTAAATAAAATCATCGGACTGCCTGGGGTCCGAACCCGCGATGTTCGGTATACGAGGTTAGCACTCTAACCCCTACACCAAGCCCCGAGGGCTTGAAAAAATTATTACAATACTCCAATCAAGTGCCTGATTGAGAATTTGTTTACATTCATAGAATACACAAATGCAATGAATACATAAATATTTCACCATACATTTCCTATGGGAGAAATCGTAACTTTAGGAATTAATAACTCAAAAAGTTATAGGAATTTCGGGATGAAAATAATTTTCCTGTAGTCCCTAGAAGGTCCTCTTTAAGCATAAAAAATTTTGTTTCAAAATTCCAACGGGAAATTGCCCAAATAGAGAGTGACAGACAACCGGACATTAGCGAATTATATATATAGATCTTCTTTATTTTTTTTTTGTCCGTCAAATAACCAATTATAAAAAAAAAAATAGGAAAGAGACAGAGATGAGTTACTTATATGAAGGAATTGAAATGAAAGTCAAAAAAACTTCAAAGTTAGCTGCAAAAGATTAATTTATTCTTCGTTTCTTGGCTTTTCCTCGAATTCAGAATTATATAGTTGCGAGAGAGGAAACAAACGTCACACATTCTGACGCGAAAAGACGTGGAAAATGGAGCCCGTGAGTGAATTTGTAATGAAGTGAATATCAATGAGCGAGGATTGCGAGTAGAGACCAAAAACAAAACCAACTTACCAACATCGTAATTGATTTTTGTCTTTTTCTATTTATTTATTTCCCAGAATTATTAAATTTATTTAGTGTTATTTTAAGGTAATACGAGCGCGTTCATTGTTATTTTTTCATTCATATTCTCTTGTTTATTCATTTTACTGGTAGGCCTTTATAACCATAGAATTAATTTTTTTATTAATGAATAAAATTGAAATTGCATTTCATAAAAAATGATAAAATATTTGTGTTCAATTGGGAGGTTAGATGAGATCCGGTCCCCCAATCTCTGTTTGTGGATAAGATAGTTTTCTCTATTTGCTTCGGTCAGGACGGATCGTATTTTGAAACAGATTTTCATTTTGAAACGCAATTTTAGAGGACGTTATGGAGAGTCCAGAAAAAAAAAACTCGGATCCTGAAATTTCTATAACTTTTTATGTTATTAATTCCTAAAGTTACGATTTCATCTATGTATTCTTTGCATTTGTGTATTCTATGAATGTAAACAAATCCTCAAGCAGACACTGGATTGGAATACGTAGTAATAATAATTTTCTTTCGCGGGTTCGGACCCCAGGCAGTCAGATGATTTTATTTAAGCCAATTGGATACCAAATGGCTTAAATAAGAATGCCTGGACCCCAAATAATATATATTCATAACGGTTATCGTCAAGGTCTTAAATGGCCTAAGTTGCCGAAAAGACTGTGTGAATGTGTGTGTGAGTGTGAGTGTGAATGAGAAAAAAGTGTGAGTGTTAAAAAAAAAAAAATAATAATAATTTTCTTCTCATAGTTAAGAATAGGCGAGGGTCCGTGGGCCCGAGCCAGCTGGTGGGGGGTCCAGGGGTGCGAAGCCCCCCCTGGCTAGACGCGAAGCCTGTCGAAGGCGGGCGGCGCGGCTAGTGCATTTATTAAAGAGAAGATGCCATCAATAAATAAAAAGGTATAACATATCACATCTGAAGAGAGAAGCGATGAGCGATACGAAACATCGATGATAAAAAAATAAATTTTTTTGAACCTTAGCTGAGTGCTAGTACCCACCAGGTCAACTAGTAAAAACATCTACTTTATACTCGTAGGCCTTTATTCTACAAATTCCTGACTACACCTTTGTTTATATAGGCTAGTGTAAATTCTACTTTATTAAGCTAAAAAAAATTACATGAATTTTTAATAATTTTTTTTTTTTTATTCGTGTCTCTGTTGATTGAAAAATTATTTTTAATAAATTAAAAAAAAAAAAAAACTTTTAATTGAAATGAATTTTTAATTAAGATCTTAATAAAGGTAAATTCATAAATAAAATGTAATATTTTTCTAGTATAAATAATATCAGAGTTTTTGGCGCCTCCACGCTAACGGCCTACAATACACATATGTACTCTTTAATTTATTAATTAAAACTTTTAATGAAGTCATAATTATAAAGCTCTCCCCTCTCATATGTCTACCGTATATGTCCTGTGAGCCCAAATGACAAACGAATCCAAGCCTGATTGCCTAAGCAACGAAGAAAGGCAAAGAGCGAAAGAAAGTGAAGGTGATTAATAAAAAATATAAAAATTAAATCCGAAATGAGTCATTAGGAAGATTTGGATGAGACATTGATTATGTATTTTTGTTCTTAAACACTCTTAATATGCTTCAATAATTATAAATTTTAATAAGATAATGTGACGGCGGAAACTCGAATGGGTGGCCTCTAGAAATCTGCGTGTGGAACGACCCCTAGTGCCATCGATACGGTAAAATAGATAAATAATCTCACTGAACAAGTCAATGAATAGCACACCCATAAAGAAAATACATAATAAATGTATTGTGCCCTTTTAACAACTCCGGGACAAATACAATTTGAAAGACTGATGATGAGGAAATAAAGTTTTCTCGAAACGTCTCATTAATTGTAACAAAATCGGAGGCTTTAATTTTGGCTGCACCTGCTTCCTTCCTTGTGTATAAATCAACAGCCACGTACTTCATTGGTTCATTGGTTAAATAATAATTACAATAAACCTCTAGCCTCTGCTACAGCAACAGAAAGGGAAAAAAAATAAAAAAATAAATAAAACCTAAGGAAACAGAAAAAAAATCTGGTGTGACTGGCGCGCAGCATACAACTTTTTCTTACCTTCGGTAATCGAAAGTTGTGTACTGTGCTTTCACACCAGATTTTTTGTGTCGACATGTATTTAGTTTCCGACAGTGCGGTACATTCGATTTTCAAGATGTAAAATTTATATGTGGAAAATATTTATATTTTGTTACCATGGCAACCATTTCTCCTATCTTTTCTATGGAGTACAAGAGTTAAAGTGGTCTTCAGAAGATATCAATGATAAAATGAGAATATACATTTTAAAGAGAATCTAAAAAATAATTGATTTTTGAAATAAAAAAAAATTGTTGGAGCGAATTTTGAGAAAATCGAAAAAAACTGAAAAAATGCATCAGTAAAGTACTAGTACTCTTTGGTCGATTTTGTTCAAAAGCTTCGTGTAATGACCCAGGGGGGGGGAGGGGTGCCTAACTTAAATATAAAATTTCAACCTCCTTGCTCTTTCCGTTCTTGAGATATTTTGTTCACAGACACACAGACAGACCATGTCGCGAAAACCACTTTTTTGGATTCAGGGGACCTTAAAACGTGTATATCCATCAAAATCTCGACATCGAATTTTTGAATCCAATACTTTCTCTCTATATATCTTCTTCTGTCCTCGCCTTTTTCCCGCGATGCGGGGTCGGCGGACCTCACTATTTCCCTCCAACCCTATCAAGCGTTTTTGCAACCGGAAGAAATAGGGCAGACCGGCCCGTCGTACGGTCTGACGCCTGTTGAAAAGAGGAAGACGAAATCTGAAATAACTGAAGGACTGTCTGTCCCAGCTCGGGCAGCTCGTGGTCGCTATCCACGTACCCACAAGATGTGGGCCCCTGAGCGATACTTTCTCTCTATATATTATATATTAACATATATATAGAGGTAAGAGAAAGTAAAATATGTTTTTTTTTTTTTCTATTTAGAAATAAACAGTTATTAAAAATAAAGTTTTCAATTTAGTGGAAGACATTTTCCTAAATGAAAATTTTAGCATAATAACAATTTGATAATCCATTTGCCAAAGGAGAAATTTGTTTTTACTTCGGTTGATTAAACTGAAGATGTTGCCAAATTATCACCGAAATAACGTTCTCGATTATTATATTATCAGGTGCCAAATTTGAAAAGCTGATACTTAAAATTTGGCTTTAGTTGGCAGTCATTATTTACAATTCATTCATTTTTATTCCATCCTTTGAATCAATATGTCATTATCCTTTCATTTATTGTCTTTTTTTTATTGAAAAATCGAAGTTTTAATTGAAACAATTTTATAATCGAAGAGCTTAGTAACGTTTAGGGAATAAAACCAAATATATAAGCTTATTACGTTAATTAAATTAAGTTTAATTAGAAACTGGATTGGTTTAAAGCGAATGTAAAATTTCAAATTTAATATGCTTAATTAGATTTGGAATGAGAAATTTAAAAATCAGTAATATTTATCTTAATGCAGGTATATATTTACTATTCATGAGAGATACAGCTAAGGTTTTTTCTTTATTTATTTATTATTCATATATTTATTTAATCCACACGGATGACGTTTCGGTTCCGTGTTTGAACCATCTTCACAGCCGGCCAAAAGGCATTATGAAAGTGTCATAGTGGATTTTATACATTGTTGAACCAAACTCACAGATGAGAACCACACTTTTATTGATTGAATTTAAGAGGTAATAGCCTCGGGAAAATCCTAATCTAGATCCGAAGCGGCGCTCTGATTCACTTCATTTATATGGCTTTGAACTCGGAGGGCCTGGCAACGGAGTAACAGTTTATAAAGCAACGATGTGCATGAAGAACATGACAAAAAATTTTAAAAAGCTATCAAACAATGTAACTAAGACGAGCTGATTGCATCTTCGGTGAATCGAGTGATGATTAATTTCAGTAGTGGCTGAATGTATAATAGGGCGGAGCGAAAAAAATTTTTTTTGATTTTACTTTTGCCTTAGTGCGGAAAAGTTGTGTATTGGTACGTAGGCTATGTGTGCAAAATTTCGTGGAAAACAAAAAATATCTTCCGTTCCCATATCGACCGTGATTTTTTGCAGATTTTCATCATATAGTGAAAAATGTGTTTTTGTCAATTTTTTGTATAAAGCTTGTCACTTTGATCTCAAAATGTAGAAAAAACATAATACATTACACCATGGGCGTACCCAAGATCAAATCTAGGCGGGGGGAGGGGGGGCAGATCATGGCCGTCCAGATTGTGACATAGCTTCTTTTTTTTTATATATAGGGGAAAAGCCGAGTCCTAAATCATTCCCCGTCGCCACCGCCCTACCTAATTTTATTTTGTTTCATCACTTTATAAACATTTAATTTTTTACTTTCTCTTACCTATGTATATATGTAATATATATATAGAGAGAAAGTATTGGATTCATGTCAAAAATTCGATGTCGAGATTTTGATGGATCTTCACGTTTTGAGGTCCCCTGAATCCAAAAAGTAGTTTTCGCGACATGGTCTGTCTGTGTGTGTGTGTGTGTGTGTGTGGGTGGGTGGGTGGGTGGGTGTGTGTTCAATTTTAAGCATGAAGGAATTGAGCTACGAGGTTGAAATTTTATATTTAACTTAAACACCCCCGGGACCGGAAAAATAAGCTTTTAATCAAAATCGGCCAAAGACTACTAGTACTTTACTGATGTACTTTTTCAGTTTTTTTCGATTTTCTTAAAATTTGCTCCAACGATTTTTTTTTAAATTCAAAAATCAATTATTTTTTAGATGCTCTTTCAAATGTATATTCTCATTTTGCAATTGAAATCTTCTGAAGACCACTTTACTCTTGTATTTCATAGGGAAGATAGGAGAAATGGTTGCCATGGTAACAAAATATAAATATTTTCCCATACTTATAAATTTTACATCTGAATTCATATGTTCCGTACTGTCGGGAACTAAATATATGTCGACACAAAAATCTGGTGTGACAAGCACAGAACACAACTTTCGATTACCGAAGGTAAGAGAAAGTTGTGTGCTGTGCGCCAGTCACACCAGATTTTTTTCTTCTTCTAGGGGGGGGCAGCAGCCCCCTGCCCCCACTGGGTACGCCCATGTATTTATTTATTTATTTATTTACTTCTCAAACTCCCCCAGGGATCATTTTAAAGACGGAGAGTGTTTTCCCGATTTTGTTCTTACAAATTCGAGATAGAAGAGGGAGCCGGACCTGAGGGCAAAGGCTGGGACTCTAAAGCCTAAAGCTAATTATATCTAACAACATAACTATTATAGTGACAAATTTTTGATAAAAAGAGTGGACTCGATCAGGAATTTAGAAATCATTTTTGATTCAAAACTACCTTTTGTCGAACATTTTGCCTCTATGGTCAATAAAGCCTTCAGACTTTTGGGTTTCATTAAAAGAAACTCAAAAAATTTTAACAATTTAAAGCTATTAAAACTCTGTACTTTTCGCTTGTAAGGTCCCAATTAGAATATGCTCCTTTGATATGGAACCCTATTTATGCCTATCAAATCAATGCTCTTGAAAGAGTACAGAAGAAATTTCTCAATTTTATGTTCTACCGAAGGTTCGCCCTCCTGCTACGCATATCAGTTACGTTCAACTATTGGAAATATTCGAGATCAAAAGTCTATCCGAGAGGAGAAGAGATTTATTTCATTTTTAGAAATTTCTGTGACCTGCTGGGTGATCGCTGGGACTAGTAGTTACTAGCCAAAATTGGCTTTAGAGTCCCAGCCTTTACCCTCAGGTCCGGCCTCTCTTCTATCTCAGATTTATAAGAACAAAATCGGGAGAACACTCTCCCGTCTTTAAAATGATCTCTGCAACAAGGAGTGCGGACTTTCGGTATAAAGAAATTTATGATGGATATTTATTCCTTATGTATAATCAAATCTAGGGGGGATGGATCATTATCCATCGCACAAAAAGAAACTCTCCCTGTAACTGGGAAATCCTGTTGGGAGTTTGAGAAGTAAATAAATAAATAAATAAATACATGGGGGTGCCCAGCGGGGGCAGGGGGGCTGCTGCTCCCCCCCCTAGAAGCAAGAAAAAATTAAATGTTTATAAAGTGATGAAACAAAACAAAATTAGGTAGGGCGATGGCGACGGGGAATGATTTAGGACTCGAGGGTTTTTATCCTTTAATTCGAAGGCTTTTCCCCTATATATAAAAAAAAGAAGCTATGTCACAATCTGGACGGCCATGATCTGCCCCCCCCCGCCTAGATTTGATCCAGGGTACGCCCATGGTGTAATGTATTATGTTTTTCCTACATTTTGAGATCAAAGTGACAAGCTTTATACAAAAATTGACAAAAACACATTTTTCACTATATGATGAAAATCTGCAAAAAATCACGGTCGATATGGGAACGGAAGATATTTTTTGTTTTCCACGAAATTTTGCACACATAGCCTACGTACCAATACACAACTTTTCCGCACTAAGGCAAAAGTAAAATCAAAAAAAATTTTTTTCGCTCCGCCCTAATGTATAATGAGTAGTGAGGAGATACAAGGCCCACAACAGTCACCTCAATCGTTGCGATTAAGCAATGCTAAGCCAGGGTGGGTGTCCCGGAAGAATCAGTCTGTTGAACGTCATCTAGTAGCAAATTGTATTTATATCACAATAAATATAATTCAAAAAAATAATATATATCTTTTTTTGTTCCTTAAGAAATTATTAAAAAAATATAACCACAAATTTTTTATTATTAAAAAAAAAAAAAAATGTGGGTCCCCGGGGTTTTGCCCCACGGTTTTTTTCGATTTCCCCCCAACACCCCCTACTGTTGGACCACAGTACGCACTCGCTTATAAAGCGCATATAATTCAATAGGATTCGGATCAAGAGGATCAATTAAAAGTCCTATCCTTATTGAATATCGCGAAAAAAAGTTCCTGAGCTTAATCTAATAAATACAGTAAAATGTTTTCAAACCCGTAAATGGTCTCAGTAGCCGAAAGGGCAAAAATAAAAATATTGATTTGATTTTAATAGGAGAATTAATTTCAAGTATGATACACAAGGTTTTTTGTTTCTTTGTTTTGTTACTTGAATTTAATTCTCCTATTAAACCATAATGTTTCAACTAGAGCCAACGGTTTGAACCCTAAACCCCCCTGGCTACGCCTATGCAAGAAATTATTATTAATAAAGGAATTTGATTTTCGGTTTAACTGTGGTTTATTTGTAAAAATTACAACGTTTCGACCACTCTTTCTGTGGCCTAATTCAGGAAAATTTGGTTAAGATTACAAAGATTGTTACATCTGTGGCAATCTCAATTTGAATTAGTTGAGAACAAGATCAAATCAAAATCAAAGAATCAATTATATGATAATACTGCGTAAGACTAAACTTCAAAATTCTATAAATTCATTTAGAAATGATATGAACAAAACTCGATTATTTTGTTCCATGTGTCAAGGAACGACGGCATAAAATCGTGCAAAATATTTGTAAATTTCTTGAATATTTTTTATCCAAATAATAACAATAATAAATAATATATTCCATCAAGTATTATTAGAAATCAAACCAATAAAAGTATTAATTAAAAAACTTTTATAATAAAATACGCCATACCAAAATATTTTTGATATTTTCGTTTTAATTAATAAGAAAAAACTTAATATATTTTACGAGAATCTAGATTAAAATTTTTTTGACAGAGCCATTGGTTCAATTATGGAAGATATTAAATAATAGTGGCTGCTTGTTCAGTTCAGTTTCAATGTTTTCTTTTAGCTAGAAAATTACTCTCATTTGAGGGGATTAGAATAATTTCTCTGACATTGATTAATTATTACCTGGATTTAACTCACCTTCGCTCAATATCATTTTATAAAGTTAAATCGGAATAGTGTCTGTCAATTCTATTTTCAATTTAATATTCCGGTTCAGAGAAAATTTCATTTTGTATTTTGAAAAAATTTGACTCAAGACTTCATTTTAATATATATCGGCTTTTGTTTGAAATAGTTAAATAGTTGATGGTTTTCAAATGTCTTTAAAGTACCTGTCATTTTATTTATTATTTTAATAATAATCCCGATAGGAATTTCAAAATAAATAATAATATAGAGAGAGAAATGTCAAATGTCGAGAATTTGATGGAGATACACGTTTTGAGGTCCCCTGAATCCAAAAAAGTGGTTTTCGCGATATGGTCTGTCTGTGTGTGTTCAATTTTAAGCATAAAGGAATTGAGCTACGAGGTTGAAATTTTATATTTAAGTTTTGTACCCTCCTGGACCGTGAAAATAAGCTTTTAATCAAAATCGGCCAAAGAGTACTAGTACTTTACTGATGTACTTTTTCAGTTTTTTTCGATTTTCTCAAGATTTGCTGCAACGATTCTTTTTAAATTCAAAAATCAATTATTCTTAGATGCTCTTTAAAATGTATATTCTCATTGTGTCATTGAAATCTTCTGAAGATCACTTTACTCTTGTACTCCATAGAAAAGATAGGAGAAATGGTTGCCATGGTAACAAAATATAAATATTTTGCCATATTTATAAATTTTACATCTTGAAAATCGAATGTACCATACTGTCGGAAACTAAATACATGCTGACACAAAAAATCTGGTGTGACAAGCACAGAACACAACTTTCGATTACCGAAGGTAAGAGAAAGTTGTGTGCTGTGCCCCATTCACACCAGATTTTCTTTATTAAGGTTTTCTCATTATTTGTTGTAATTAATTATCAAATTTTTATTTTCAATTAAAAAAATAATTTGTTCGATTTATAGAGAATGAATAATAATTATTCAAAATATGAACAATAATTATCGATTTATTAAAAACTTTTTAATTTGCTAACCGTGCTATAATTCTTGTTAAAGGCGTACCGGAGAATTTCGGGCGGAGTATTAAACCCAGGAGGGGGGGCAAAGGGGTTTCCCGCCCCAAGAAATATTGAAACAATATGGGGGCCATCCAGGGGCTCTCCCAGGGCTCATCCCCCCCAGCGATGCGTGTATGAGTGAGATGTTTACAAAATCATCTTCATCGCTTTACATCAGGAATAAAGAAACTGTTTCAAGTAGGCTAAATCTAACTATTCAAAGTCAAGCGGTGGCCTTCCCCTTTTCCTTGATAAATGTGTAGTTTATAAATAGACTTGATGTTTGTATGATAATTTTACAATTTTTTTTTTTTTTTTTTTTTTTTTTTTTATTGAATAGATTTGTTTCATTTATTTCGGAGATATTTACTTGAATAGAATTTATTATTCAATATGGGATTGTTTGTTGTTATCAATGATGATTCATCTTTAAACTCAATTCTCGCAACACCATGAACGCATTATTGATGCTTTGATATGGCATGCATTGTGTTTGTTAGTCTGACTCCAACTGGATTTTGATGACGCGACAATTGTACTCTGAACATATTTATGAATTTTGATGTTGAAGGAAACTGCTTGTAAATCATAGGCTCTATATATTGCACTATTTGTTGTTACTGGCCGCGTTAGTAGGGGTACAAAGGAATCAAAGTGCTAAGCTATTAAAAACATTTGTTTCTCTAACAAGTTTTGAAAATAGTTTTCACAAATTTTGTTGGTGTGAGAATAATGCATTTTTATTAAATTTTAGATAATGACAAACAAAAATAATTTTTCAAAGATTACTATTTTTCTCATAATTAATTATTAAAGTCTCCTAACCCCCTCTTGGTCGTCGGGTTTGGTGTAGTTGATAGCGTGCTGGCCTACTATACCAAGGGTCGGGGGTTCGGATCCCACGCAGTCCGATGATTTTATTTCTTTAAGCCATTTGGATACCAAATTGCTTAAATAAAAATGCCTGGACCCCAAATATATATAGGCCTATATATATTACTAAATGCGAGATATCTTATATGGCCTGAGTTGCCGAAAAGACTGGATGTGTGTGTGAATGAAAAAAAGCCCTCGGGGCTTGGCGTAAAGGTTAGCGTGCTAACCTCGTATACCAAACGTCGCGGGTTCGGACCCCAGGCAGATGATTTTATTTAAGCCACTTGGATACCAAATGGCTAAAATAAGAATGCCTGGACCCCAAATAAATATATATTATATAAATAAGGGTATCGTTTTAAGTCTTAAATGGCCTAAGTTGCTGCTAAGACTGTGTGTATGTGTGTGTGAATGTAAGTGTGAATGAGAAAAAAGTGTGAGTGTTAAAAAAAAAAAAAAAAACCTCATGCCAGATGAACAATAAGCGTATACACTGTACAGCAGTGGTTTCCAAACTTTATGTTACCTCCCTTAAAAATATTTAATCTTATGACGCCCCCCCCCTCCCCCCATTTTATAAAATAATATAAAAACAAAAATTTTTAATGCTAAAAAATATAAATTTATATAAAAATATTTTTTTATTTATTCTTATTTATATTAAAACTAGCAATCATTTGGAAAATTGATCTTGGTAGTCAATATTCTACCCTTAGTGAAATACAAAATATTTAATTTAATATTCAAAAGAATCGTTTTTTGCAATCAAATTATTTGTTTCTATCATTTTTTTTTTCAACGATAAAATGCATAATAATTACCTTTAATAAGACACTCAAGAAGGTGTGCTGGTTGACGGTGAGATCAGGGTGGGTTACACTATATTAATTATTCACTTTGATTCACTTTAAACACAACGAAAATAAAAGTAAGAGAGGGCCTGCCGCCTGGCAACACACTCGACTGAACAAGAAACTCGTCTCTCTCTGCATAGGAATAAATAGATGAAAATAACAATTCCCTTTTTATTAAAAGTAAATATTTACAACTTTAAAAAAGCTAACTATACATTAATAAATGAGTATCTCTCTTTAATACCCTGGCATAGTATTTTGAAAGATTTGAATATTGAGGATGCTACTGATAGATTTTATGTAATAATCAATGATACTCTTAGAAATTATGTACCCCAAAAAACTATTGGCGAAAAGTGTTATCCACAATGGTATTCTTTAGAATTGATTAGTTTAATAAAACAGAAATACAGAGCCCATAAAAAATTTAAAGAGACTAGAAATCATTTTCATTATAATAATTTTTCTTTATTGAGAAAACGTGTAAAACAATCAATTAATCTTTGTTATGCTAAATATATAAATGATACTGAAAAACAAATCCCATTAAATATTAAAAAATTTTGGTCGTATGTTTCTTCTGTTAAAAAAGAAAATATGCCATCTGCTTTAAGCTATGGAGTGAATTATTCTAGTAATGGCAAAGACATTTGTAATCTTTTTGCTGAATATTTTAATTCAGTATATTCTAATACCCAGGATTGTATCGTTAAGGATAGTCTTCAAACCCATGATTTTACTAATAATAATTTAGGAAATATTTATTTTGATGAAAATGAGGTTTTTGAGAATTTATCAAAACTAGATGAACATAAGGGTGCAGGTTGTGATGGCATTCCATCTTTATTTGCTAGGAGGTGTGCTGCTTCTCTCTCTTTGCCTCTCGCATTGCTCTTTAATAAATCTTTAAGTGAGAGCACATGTCCATTGATATGGAAAAAGGCTCTAGTTGTTCCTCTTTTCAAGAATGGCATAAAGAGTAAGGTGGAGAATTATAGACCAATTTCTAAGCTTTGTGTCTTTGAAAAAATATTTGAGAAAATAATTTTTAAATATTTATTCAGTGCAGTAAAAAATTACTTGAGAGTTGAGCAGCATGGTTTTTTCCCTGGTAGATCAGTAGAAACTAATATAGTCTCTTATGTGGATGAAATTTTTAATTTAATGGATGAGAGATATCAGGTGGATGCAGTGTACACTGATTACACCAAGGCTTTTGATAAAATAAATCATAACATCCTTTTGATTAAGTTGGCTAACTTTGGTATTTGTGGCAATTTGTTAGAATGGTTTAGATCTTATTTATCTAATAGAAGCCAATGTGTAGTCCTTAATGGTTTTTGCTCTAAATCATTTTCTATTTTATCTGGGGTACCCCAAGGTTCCCATCTAGGACCTTTATTATTTAATATTTTTATTAATGATGTATCTTTATGTTTTAAATTTGCAAAATTTTCAATGTATGCAGATGACTTGAAAATATATGCTGCCATAAAAGGTCGTGGTGACTGTAAGTCCTTACAGGATGACTTGAATAGATTTTATTCATATTGCAGCAGCAATGACTTAACTTTAAATTATAAAAAGTGTTCCATAATTACATTTACAAGAAACAGAGATCCCTTTATTTTTAATTATTGTATTGCAAATGATCAAATTCCTCGAGTTTCAAATGTAAGAGACTTAGGTATAATCTTAGATAATAAGTTACTATTTGATGTCCATATCGATTATATTACTAAAAAAGCAAATAGAATGTTAGGATTTATGCTTCGTATTGGGCATCGATTTAAAAACCCTACTACATATTTTAATTTATATTTTAGTCTAGTGCGCTCTGTGTTGGAATTTGGCACTGTGTGTTGGACTCCACAATACGATGTGTATATTAATCGCATAGAGGGTGTCCAGAGGAGGTTTTTAACAAATGTCAATAGAAAATTTCCAAACAACTCTTTTAATCTTCCTTCTTTAGTGAAGAGAAGAAAGTATTATGACATGATATTTTTATTTAAAGCAATTAATCATATTTTCGACGCTCCTGTTATTTTAAATAGGCTTTGCTTCAAAGTACCTTTAAGGGATACGAGAAGTACTGATCTGTTTTATTCCCCTCAATGTAATACCAACGCGTCGAAAAACTCACCTTTTAATAGAATAAGTTATATTATTAATAGCCTCTCTAAAAATGAAAACTTCCCGGACATCTTTTTGTGCGATTTAAATTATTTTAAGAATGAAATTAAAAATTATGTGTGAATGCTTATTTGTGTGAATGTTCTTATTTTTGTAAGTCTTTGGAGATTTTTATAATATTTGCAATACCTTATGTAGGTCACATAAGTACAAACTGCTTTTTTAATATATCTTTTTTATATTTTTTTTTTTCATTTATAAATTACACTGAGACTATGTAAAAATTATGGATGTATTCTATTTTTATTTTTTTATTTTATGTAGTGCTGCACAATAATTGGGATTTATTCCTGTCGTGCGGTCGATTGTATAAATATTAAATAAATAAATAAATAAATAAATAAAAAAATACCTTTTGCTCTAATCTAACTATATTTAGAGATGGAAAAGAATGTCAACAAGTGATTGGAATATTCCAAGGCCTTTCTTAAATAATCAACCCTTCATCCCCTTCATCCCCCCTAATCAAAATATTAATCAACGCTATTTTGTGAATGTTTTCTATTTATTTGGCTTCGATTTAGCTATAATAAATTAAAAAAACATTTTTTAATTCAAAAACAATTTTTCAACCCCTTATCCAATCCTAATAAATAAAATAATTAACAATGCTATCGCCTTCGGCGAGCTTCGCGTCTAGTCAAAAAAAAATTAAAACCCTGAAAAACTTCCCTAGATCCGCCTTTGGGTTTTACACATAGTATAATTTTCTAGAATGAGTCTTACTTTAGGTTAGTGGTTTTCAACGTTACAACGCCTCCCTTAAAAATAGTTAATCATATGTCCCCCCCCCCACACACACACACATTTAATAAAATAATACAAAAACAAAAATTTTTAATACTAAAAAATATAAATTTATATAAAAATATTTTTTTATCATATTTATTATTTTAATTAAAAACTCCGTCCCAGAATCTTCTAAATTATTTTATTATTTTATTTATAAAACTAGCAATCATTTGGAAAATTGATCTTGGTGGCCAATATTCACGCCTCTCCTTAGACTAGTCAGCGCCTCCCTAGGGAGGCGCGCCTCACAGTTTGGAAAACGCTGTTGTACAGCATAAAATCAATCCGCTGTCCTCTGTTCGTACCAAAATATCTCAGAAACATTAAGAGAGAGTCATAAAAATAATTTTTATTTTGTCGAGCATCTTTCAAAGGGATGTTGGAATATAACTTCGTTCCGTAAATCGTTGCGGCACCTTTAACTGAGCGGCTAGTAAATACATGTTCATCAAGTTAGGGGTCAAACCGAATTAAAAAAAAGTTTCAAACAACACCAATCGAATTTACTTCAATCCTAACAACGTCAAGAATATATATAGCTCTAAGAGAGAGTTGATTATTATTTTTTTTAAAGAGAATATTAAAACAATGTAAAGGAAGGGAGCATGGAATCTATTAAGAAAAGACGGATCCATCGTGAGCCTGCCTCTTGAAGCTTAACTCAAGAGGAACAACAAATAAATAAATATTCATTATGAATAAATATTCATTGCCGAGGGTGAAAATCCCTCCAGGATCGTTGTGGTTAAGCCAAGGCCAAGCATGGCTCAATCTCGGATGATTAGATGGATGTTTTGGGTTTGTCGAAGACCATTAATTAAATTATCGTCAAACTCTAGATCAAGGATAGGCAACTATTTTAACATTAAAATTGATTTACTAAGGTTTGAAGATTAATAGGGATTAGAGTTTAGAAAGTAAATTTGATCCTGAAGTGAAAGAAATAAATTAACTAGAGAATTTAATCTATTATTTGTTTTTGTTTATATTTCGCGTTCTGAGGTCATGAACTTATGGTAAAATTAATAACAAAAAATACCAATCATATTTTAAATAAAAAATTTTTAATCAACAAAATAATATTCCGACTAGACTAATTTTACATCCTCACATTTTTGTCAGATATCCTCGAATAATTTTCATATGAGTATTGAATTTTTCAAGATATAATTTGTTGAATCTAATTAGCCCCAGTGACGTCATAGCGTAAGAAAATCCACATTTGATGAACGATCCATCTCTCATTAATAAGACGAGATGCAGCGTTTGTAACAGTTTGAAGGGCATGATCATAATTTGTTCTATCGTGCGTAAAAATATAAAAATTCTTTAAATTATAAAATTTCAATTGAATGGAAACTAATCGCAGAGATGAAGTAGTCAACAAAAAATTTCTAATTAACTTCTTCGAATGGGGGAGGAGCTTTTAGGGCGATATATACAGTAGGGAGGCGGAAAAAACCGACTAATTTTTTTTTTATCGTATGGAAATATGTTAGTTTATCATGTTTTAAGAGAACTGCTTCAAAGAAGAGCTAAAAAAAAAATTTTAAGGGTCAGGCTCAAAGTTTTTAAAAATTTCCAAATTCGTCAAAAATTCGATTTTTTTTTTTTTTTTTTTCTCGATACGGTAGAATTTTATAGACGAAAAAAAAAATATGTTTCTCAAATTTTCAAAATAAAATATCAATTTTTAAAGGTCACTCAAAATATTTTTTTAATTTGTCAGTGCATTGCTTTCGATGTTTTCGAGTGAATATTCAAAAATTAATATTTTAATTTGAAAATTTGAGAAACGTATTTTTTTTTCGTTTATAAAATTCTACCGTATCGAGAAAAAATTTAAAAAAAAAATCGAATTTTTGATGAATTTGGAAATTTTTAAAAATTTTGAGCGACCCTTTAAGGTTGTTCGGACATTAATGCCCAATCGCACCGCACAATTTAAGTATGACTTAAAATTAAGTATCAACAACCTGGCAACGTTGTAAATTTTAGTGATATTCTGGTGATTTATTTTTAATTTAATAATTTTTTCTTTTTAATAATCATAAACTAAATTAAATACATATTGTTTATAAATATTAATTTCAGAAAAATGAGAAAATCAGAAACAAAATATTAATTTTCATGATTTTTGATTAATTAATAGCAATTTTATATATAGGCTACTATATATAAATATTAATAACGATCTGTCACTCTATACAGTGTTTTTCAATCTGTGGGTCGGGACCCCTAGGGGGTGGAGAAGCCCTACACGGAGGGTAGGCGGCAAAAGGAAAAGGCAAAGTTCTACACGATAATAAAAACACAATTTCATGGAGAAGGGAAATAGGTACCAAAATAGAGAAAATCATATAACTTAGGCTACATAGTCTTTTGATTTACAATCTTTTTGTCGGTCATGAACCAAGAGAATCGCTAGAATTTTTCAACCTGTAAATTCAAAAAGATTGAAAAACACAGCTCTACTAATATAAGACTGGAAAATTTCGTTTCAAAATTCCAACGGGAAGTTGGTCAGAGCGTGACAGACGGATGGACCGACAGGCCCTCCTCTAATATAATATAGATCATCCTCGAAAATATAGTTCATATTGTTCATGTTTTTTATAAGAAAAATCGAAATCGAATCCAAAAAATGTATTATTATTAGTTAATTAATATTATATTATCAATATTGTTTTTTAGCTTAAGTCATTGCTAAGCCCCCGAAATCGAGGGCTTAAATATTTGGGGGTTAAGTATGAAATTTAACAAACTTTCATTGTCATCCGTTGCTAACCACGTTCGTTGCTAAGATAACACGTTCTCTGATTGAAAATAAAATCATGTTTCAAGACCCAAATGGCGTGAATAAAGATGCCAGGACCCCCAATATATATTTATTAATAAATAACAGTATCGTTTAAGTCTTATAATATTAAATCACAAATAAATCAGCAGAATATCACTAAAATTTACAACGTTGCCATGTTGCTGATACTTTATTTTAAGTTATACTTAAATTGTGCGGTGCGATTGGGCATAAAGCACTTAAACTGATTAAAAGCTAATTTTTTAATATGTTATTAATCACTATCAAATACGTATAAAATAAAATTTTGAAGCAGATCTGACACAGGGTTATCGTGTAATTAATTTTTAAAAAATTGAAATTTAACATGTAGCCTATGGGGAATAACGACGAAATTCACACATATCGAATTATATAGCCCATATATGCATCATTTACAAAAACAAAAAAACTTACATTTTATTAATTCACTTCCGAGGAATATGTTAAAAATAAAATCAAAAGTTTCTGCCGACCGCTTTTAAAGATATTTTAACAAGAAAGTCAAAAAATTCTCCAAAATGACAGTCGCCAATATTTAAAAATAAGGAAGCATCGAGAGTCAGACCAGCCTGGCAACGTCGCATAAAATACTTGATGTTAGTTACATATTTTTTTCAATTTTAAGATACTTTTTCTCGCAAATCGTCCATTGTGTTTAAACTGATTTGCATTAAACATTGTAATATATTAAATAAAATAAAATTGAAGGCGTTTAAGATTTAAAATAGATAGTTGATGAATGCAATGTTGCCAGTTCTATATTACGTGAAAAACTGCTCAAATCAAAAGTCATTCATTTATTATTTTTGGTAATTAAATTATTAACTTAATCCAATTATAAACTATGATAGGTCACGACTAAATTATAATAAGGAATTTTGGCATTCAAATTTTTAATTTTATTTAAAAAAAAATTTAGATTCTATTATGACTTACGATGTACTATCCGAACAACCTTAAAAAAAAATTTTTGAGCTCTTCTTTGGAGAGGTCTCTTAAAACTTGATAAACTAACATATTTTCATACGAGACTCGAAAAAAATATTAGTCGGCTTTTTTGTCCTTCCCTAATGTACAGGAATACTAACTAGCTAGCCATAGAACATCATAAATTTTTACTTTTTTTTTAACAATTTGCTTTTACAATTCTTACATTTTACAAAAATAATACACAAACACAGCAATAACAAAACCAAAGCAATAAAAAAAAAACAAAAATAATGCAATAACAAGACAAAAACAAAGCGAGCTAAATTGAGTTAAATAGGAAGAAATCAACAAAGACTCCAACACTATTATTTAGATGCCGTATATTTGGGCTATTCTGTATTATATTGTATGTGCAGTGATATTGGCAGATAAATATCACGAAGCCCTCAACGGGAAGTAGAGAAGAAAATTATTTAAATCAAGTCATAAGGAAGGTATTTAAGAATTTTATTCCAAATGCAAATTCTACTTATTTTTTTTCTTTTATGATCGATGAAAGCCAATAAAAAAAAGTTTAATTGAACAAAATTTAGTCACTCTCTATTAAATATTTAGATGACCTTTATAATTGACATAACGCAGAGTGGGCCAATTTAATATTTTAATAATGTTCATGTGTAATATTTACAAATCGGCGAGTGAAGCGTTTGAAATTCTTGGCAGTGAATAATTATCCAAACAGACTGAAATACCAAACTAACTTTTATAAACTAACATCAAACAAACTGAGAACCCCAATTAATTAATTAAAATAGATTTAAATTGAAATTTATTATAAATTTTACCTATCCAATTGTGAAGAATCCACTATTTTTAATTAACTTATCTTAAAGATTTTGTAGAAGATGAAATAAAAAGATAGACTTGATTTCGTCCAGAATTAATTTTATTTTCCTTTGTCGACGTTTCGGGGACTAAACGTCACCAATCTTCAGGACCTCTATTAAAATCAATATAAAATATCAGAAACTTTTTTTTTAATCCAATCACACTCAATAGTAAGAAAGGCATTATAAATAGCGCTCTACTTACAAAGGTGTTATTAAAAATCGTTTTTTGTATTGGCTGAGTGGCTAAATCCGCTAACAAAAGAGTAAAGAAAATTTTTTTGTTATCAGTGAGGTCGAATTATAGAGAAAAAGTAATGCATTCATATCGAAAATTCAATGTTAAGATTTTTGATGGAAATACAAGTTTTGTGGTCAAGGGAATCCAAAATCGGAGGCGATTAGCAGAAGGAATAAAGCTTATAAGCCTGACAAGTGAGTTGAGGAACACAACTCATCTCATGGTAAAAAATTAATCAACTCTATTTGCCTCCTCCTGAGGAAGGAAACGGGAATCCACCTCAGTATTATTCCCTTGAAAGTTACCTTTCAGAGTAACCACAACGTGTCAGGTCTGAAGAGAGAGAAAGGGAATCCAAAATAGTGGGTCCGCAAAGTGCGAAAAATCTTAATATGATTCTAGGTACATGCGAGTGTCTAGTTTCTTATAAACCTTTCTCTGTAACCTCTCGTCGTATAAGGTTGAAACGTTAAATTTTTAGTCTTAGGTGAGCGTGTGAAAGTATTAAAATGAAGAGTAAATCGGTCCTCAGAGAGCAGTAAATATTTAAGAGAATTTTGATTTTCTCAATTTCTCCTTGACCGAATGTTTTCAAACTCCGCGGTAATCATAAAAACAGCATCCAGCAGTGAAAATTACATTCCAATTCATTGAATTGAATAGAAGAATTATACTTAAAAAAATCTGGTGTGACTGGCCGCACAGCGCTCTTACCCTTTGGCAAGAGAAAGTTGTGTACTGTGCGTGTGTGGCCAGATTTTTTGTGTCGAGATATATTTCGTTGCTCTTAGCACTTAAGTTCCAAACTTGACCACGAGATTCATAGATGAAGCTGAGCTACGAATGCTTGCACATCTGTAAAGTGTACTTGAAACGATTTCCACGAAAAATTTCACTGATATATTTTTTAAATCTAAAAAAAGTTCATTTATGAATTTTAAACAAAATCGTTGGAGCGAATTTTGAGAAAATGAAAAAATACATCATTGAAGTACTAGTACTTTTTGGCCGATTTTGTTCAAAAACTTATTTTCACCCCTTGGTAGGGGGAGCCTAACTTAATTATAAAATTTCAAACTCGTAGCTCTTTTAGATCCTAAGATATTTTGTTCACAGACACACAGACAGACAGACAGACCATGTCGCGAAAACCACTTTTTTGATTTGATTCAGGGGACTTTAAAACGTGAATATCCATCAAAATCTCGACATCGAATTTTTGACATGAATAGAATACTTTCTCTCTATATATTTCATATATAGGGTAAGAGAGAGTAAAAATGAGCGGGTTTTGCAACTTCGTTGTCTATTTTTTTCTACCTACTGTATATACACCTTTAAGAATAAGATATTATTCAATTTTTTTTTGCTAAAATCATAATTAGGTCGAAACTCTATTGATTTTGGATAAAAGCCAGTCTTTTATTGTCGTCTACTATTTTTTTTTTTTTTTTTTATTTATTTAAATTCTTTTTGTTTTTATAATTAATCATTAGGATTTAGCGTCATCGGAAATAACTTATATTATGAAGAGAGGGGTTAAATGGGTTGAGATTAACTTTTTAATGACAGCGTAAGGTCTAATGTGGGGGTGAAAATTTTTTAGACATTATTATTTAGTGTGTTTTGAACGGTTGTCATCGTTATTTTTTTTTTTTTTTTTTAATTATCCCAAAAAATAGAGTAAATTTAAAAGTAGTATATAAACTGGTAATGAAATTAAAAGTTTTTTGCTCAGGGGCCCACGTCTTGTAGGTACGTGGATGGCGACCACGAGCTACCCGAGCTGGGACTGACAGGCCTTATGTTCTTTACATGTTTGTCCCTTCCTTCTATATTTTTAACAGGCGTCAGACCGTGCGACGGGCCGGCCTGTTCTATTTCTTCCGGTCGTAAATAACCCATTCCGAGACCCCTTTCCCGCCGACCCAGCACCGCGGGATTAAGGCGAAGATAGAAGAAGAAGAAGAAGTAACTGAGAGTTAAAGATAAATTAAGATAATTTTTCATTAACCAAAACCGACTTTGTCTCTATTTTTTAAATTTTTCCATTATTATATAGATGACAAAATGGGTGGGAAAAGACTGGCCAATTTATATAAATAAATTTGATTATTTATGAATTCAAAGTCAATATTCCAAGCCATGAGGAAATATATGTCATTAGCTATAGTTTTGTTTGGAAAAAATAACCATAGTGATCATAATTCAAGTGAAGGATTTTATTTATAAATAGAATATATTTCTTTTTATAAGTACCAGTCTACTACAAATATTTTATCGAAGAGTTTAAGGGCGTGTTTAATGTGATAACTGTTAATGTATGTTTGTATTTATGATGAATATATAACAAATATATCCAAGTTAAGAGTATCGACCTGAACCCAAAGACCTGCCCTTCGCTTGGCGCTTTCAAGCCTAAAGGGCGTGAGGTACAAGGCGCGAGGTATGGTATGAGTGAAGAGGTGCGCCCCGGGTATCGAACCCCGCATCGATTGGCTACTTGTTGGACATACACAGTATTTTATATTCCATCTCCAATAAATAAGCTTAATTATCTGGCAAATATATATAAATATATATAAAGCTATCAATCATTTAATATTGGTTTAACAATTTAACAATGTGTTGTTGATGTGATAAAAAGAAATTTCACACACCTGTCAAGAATTGTATTTTTCAAAAATTTGTTACACACATAAATTCATTATATTCACAAATCGATGGGAAAAAAATAGTAAAAAATACAAAGGTGAGATAAGCACGATAAGCGTCACTTAAGGCGTACAACAGATCTTCACGAATTAACGTTAAGTTCAGCTTAACACGAGAGATAGTTCTAAAGAAAGTGTTAAAATAAGCCAACTAATAAATACAACAAAAAAAATATATTTTATTTTTCCCTAATTATAAAATAGGGATGGGTCTAAATGCCGTAGATGCCGAAAAAGACCAAAACTAACAAAAAGAAAACTACAGTAGATAAAATAACCCCTCCCCTCCCTAAGCTCTTCCCGCAAATAAATCTTTATTCTTTCTAAGTGGCAAACACATTGATAACCTTAAAAGCCAAGAGTGGGAGGGGGTGCGAATCTCAGATAACCTGATGAAAATTTAAATAAAAATATGAAAGTTCTGGAACGAATTATGCTCGTTAAGCGATGTTCCTGTTTTTATTAATAAATATGATTGGATAATTTAAGCATAAATTAAAATTTGAAATATAAGTATTATTATTAATTTTAATTTTGTCAGTCGCTCTCTTAATTTTATATATCGGGTGAGGCTAGAAACTATTATTACTCCAGTGCATGGAGTATTTTAATACTTTTTACTTTCTCTTACGTCTATATATATGTTAATATATATAGAGAGAGAAAGTATTGGTTTCATGTCAAAAATTCGATGTCGAGATTTTTATGGTTATACACGTTTTGAGGTCTCCTTAATCCAAAAAAGTGGTTTTCGCGACATGGTCTGTCTGTGTGTGTGTGTGTTTCAATTTTAAGAATGAAGGAATTGAGCTAGGAGGCTGATATTTTATATATAAGTTAAAGACCCCCGGGACCGTGAAAATAAGCTTTTAAACAAAATCGGCCAAAGAGTACTAGACTACTTTACTGATGTACTTTTTCACTTTTTTTCCATTTTCTCAAAATTCGCTCCAACGATTTTTTTTTAAATTCAAAAATCAATTATTTTTTAGATGCTCTTTAAAATGTATATTCTCATTTTGTGTTTGAAATCTTCTGAAGACCACTTTACTCTTGTATTTCATAGGGAAGATAGGAGAAATGGTTGCCATGGTAACAAAATATAAATATTTTCCCACACTTATAAATTTTACATCTGCATTCAAATGTTCCGTACTGTCGGGAACTAAATATATGTCGACATAAAAAATCTGGTGTGACAAGCACAGCACACAAGTTTCTCTTACCTTCGGTAATCAAAGTTGTGTACTGTGCTTGTCACACTAGATTTTTTTGTAATAGCGTGTAAAATTCCAACAACAAATATCAAGATAAAATAAATATAGTTATAAGATTAAAATAAATATTTAGATAATTGATTCTTTTTTTTTTCAATAAAAAATTTTCTATTTTGCGATTTTCAATTATTATTCTTCTTTTGTTAGTTTTAATCTTTACGAATATTTTTGTAAATTAAAATAAATATTTAACTATAAAAATAAGCAAAAAAAAAAAATCATCTAGATTAATGCGGAAATTCGATTTATGTGGTCTGAATGCGGACGCATTGCATCCTTCACGTAATTGAAGGATATCTATAAATAGAAAATGAAATTGAATTTTTATTTATTTTTTATTTATAGATTTGGAGCAATCCAAATATATTTATTAAGTATTGACGTATTCTCGTATAGTAATAGATTATGACTAAGGAGGGCCGAGCCTCTTTGATCGAAAAATGCGCCACTAAGGCGAAAAATAAACCAGTAATGTATTACAGTATTTGAATTAAATAATCAACTCCATTCCCTAAACATGTCCTACAAACTTCAAACACATTTATCTCTAGAAATCGATTTGAGAAAGATAATTAACAACAATCCATTTAATCCCAATATTGAAAACGTGTCTGCCAATTTGGACATATTGACCGAATGTTTTTCAAGTAAACGAGGTCGTTTATAAATAAATAAATAAATAAATAAATAAAAATTCGAATTGATTTGTTTTCAATATTCTAATTCAAAGAAAGAAATGACATATGGATGAAATTTTTTTTACCATGATGAATTATAAGAAATAAATTTAGGCAACAAGTTTTTTAAAATAATTCCTTACTGATTGATGATAGCTGAATGGCAGAAACGCCTCATAAATTTAATTGGTGAACAAAAATAATTGTCTAAATCCAATATCAAATTCAACAATTGCTAATCTACCGAGGGTTCGATGTGAGCGGGTTGAGTGTAAATGGGAAAAAAGTGTGAGTGTTTTTAAAAAAAAATTATACAATTATAATAAATTTAAATGAATTTTTTATATTTATTCCGTCCAGTCCATTTAGCGAACAAGACGAAAAGCAAATCACTGATCATAAAACAAGAACTTTATCTTTGCTCACACGGACAGGGCTAAATAAAGGTTAATAAAATAATTTCTATTAAAGAATTAATGCTTAGATAAGTTTATCCCGGTAAGACGCAGATATACCTCAAGACCACTAAGCCTTGGCATTCGAAACGTGAGGGGTCAACAGCCGCAAATAACTTTGGAAAAAAGCCAGGATCGTACTTTATAGAATTTATTATCAAACAAGTGTAGATCGCCAAGAACTATATTCTCTCTTACTCTTTTATTTTCTTTAATTTAATTACTTCCATTTAAACGTAGTAATGTTGCTTTATCAATGAAATTCACTTTGACTTGTCAACTTGTTTTATAATAAAAGAAAAGGCTATCTTATTTATAATGAATGAATAAAGATATGGAAATATAAGAGAATAAATGCTGTAGGGCTTGACTTAGCACACCTTTGTTCAAAAGCTAATTCCTATCTCTTCTCGCGGCTCAGCGGACAAAACCAACCGCTTTGAGGAATTATGAAAAAGTGAATTGAAAAAAAAAAGAAAGAAAGGCTTTGGGAATAATTGAGAAGTGACGAAGACATCCTCTCGAAATGTATTTTTAAAAAAGAACATTTAAATTGAGGTAATTGTTAGGAAAAAAAAAAGAAATGGATTCCTTTAAGTACAGAAAAGTATTATAAAATAGTGAAAGCGAACAAAACAAAACAAAATTGGGTAAGAAACTTGAAATATCTCTGGAATAAGCATATTTTTTGAATAAAGGGCAGAGACGTATAATAAATAAAAATAAAACCTGTGGATGCACAGGGCGAGCGACGCCAATATAAAATATTTCACAGTTCGAGTCATTTTTGGTGAGAGTGTGTACCGGGCCTTAAAAATAGGCCTATCACTGGGGACCCTGGTGCGAGAGGTTAGTAAATAGGTTTCTAAGTATAGCTTCTTAGCAAATAAACGAATTTCTTTGAAAATTTACAATTTAGCTCTTGTTGAAATAAAATTCATTTTGAAATTATTATTCTACAAAACTATTGTTGGTTAAAAAATGTTTAACTAACGGATAGATGCTTATTTTTAATAATTTTCTTCGTGATCCATCATATTTTATGAGAAAATATCATGACATTTATGATATCAATTTTTTTTTCTATTTACACAAACAACAAAACAGTGCAAACAGATAGAAAATTCAATTTTGTTGATATAGTGAAGATTAAATAGAGGTGAAAGAAGAATTTCATTGGTTCGTATAAGCAAGTCTACCGGGTTCCATTGCTGTTTCAAGCTCAGAGAAACAAAAAACCGCGTAATATTTTTACAAATAATCAATTATCTGGACCTCAGTTAATTATCAAACTTGAGTAACATAACTTTTTTACTTTCTCTTACCTATGTATATATGTAATATATATATATAGAGAGAAAGTATTGGATTCATGTCAAAAATTCGATGTCGAGATTTTGATGGATCTTCACGTTTTGAGGTCCCCTGAATCCAAAAAGTGGTTTTCGCGACATGGTCTGTCTCTGTGTGTGTGTGGGTGGGTGTGTGTGTGTGTCTGTGTTCAATTTTAAGCATGAAGGAATTGAGCTATGAGGTTGAAATTTTATATTTAAGTTAAACACCTCCCGGGACCGGAAAAATAAGCTTTTAATCAAAATCGGCCAAAGAGTACTAGTACTTTACTGATGTACTTTTTCAGTTTTTTTCGATTTTCTCAAAATTTGCTCCAACGATTTTTTTTAAAATTCAAAAATCAATTATTTTTTAGATGCTCTTTAAAATGTATATTCTCATTTTGCGATTGAAATCTTCTGAAGACCACTTTACTCTTGTATTTCATAGGGAAGGATAGGAGAAATGGTTGCCATGGTATCAAAATATAAATATTTTCCCATACTTATAAATTTTACATCTTGAATTCAATTGTACCCTACTGTCGGAAACTAAATACATGTCGACACGAAAAATCTGGTGTGACAAGCACAGTGCACAACTTTCGATTACCGAAGGTAAGAGAAAGTTGTGTGCTGTGCGCCAGTCACACCAGATTTTTTTAACAATAAAGGCTATGAAAAATACACAATTTGTTTAGTTTGTATTTAAAGTTTAAAACTTTAAGGTTTCATTATTTTTTTTTATTAAATATTAACTTTTTCTGGCAAAGCTAATCTAATTTCAAAATTATTTGCAATTGAGGCGAATTGTAAGCAAATTGAATAAACTTCGGTAGATGGAATTATCATAAGGAAAATTTTTATTTGTTAAACGAGAAATAGTCTATAATAAAATCTACATTCGGGAAAAATTTTAAATACAGTACTAAATTGGCAAAAGAGAGGGAAACTCTTGGCAAGGGCGTATATAAGGGCCCGAAATTTCCCAAATGTATATACATATATAGGGAAATACAGACATCAGGGGGCCCCTCCCCCGAAATGTTTGCTCGGTCAAAAATTTTTTTCCGCAGGGTGAAAAACTTTGGTTCCGCAAAAGCAAAAATGTCCCGCGGGGCTGCAAAAATTCTGTGACCTAAAAAAAAAAAGGTAAAATGATTTTACACAGACGGAAAAAATTTTGTGTAGGATGGAAAACTTAGGTTCCGCAAAAGAGAAAATGTTCCGCGAGGTGGCAAACATTCCGTATCTTTAAGCGGGGCGGAAAAAAATTTAGTTTCCTTAAAAAAAAATTTACAGCAGAAGTTCAGCCCCACCGAAAAAATTTCTACCAGGTATATACGCCCCTGACTCTTAGAAGTAGTGAAATGAAATGAAAAACTCGCTGAAAAAGAGCGTGACGAACTCTCGAAACGACGGCTAAAAATTTAAAAATTTATATTTTGTCATCTTGGCTGCTTAATTCAGAGGAGAGTCTCACGCCCTTTTGCTACAGTCAACCAACACTCAAGATATCTAAAATACTAATCTGTATCGACCCTTGCCATTCGCTGAATTAAAAATTGTAAGCTTATTCCCCTCTTCGCCACATGCATGCAAGCTCGTATAAATGTCACACGATATCACAAACTATATTTGAATAATCTTAAACGAGATTTTTATTTAGAGTTCTATAGTTAAATAATTATTATTATCAAAGGATTTAGAGTCGAGTGTTCAGGGATTAATATGAGAGAAAATATGTGATCCCGTGCAAGGGCGTCCGCAGGATTTTTTGCAGGGGGGGGGGCAAGTCACTTCCAGATAAGTTAAAAAAAAACGTATTTTGATATTAATAATGTTATACATCTCTTAGTATTTAAAGCTTTCTCACCGCGGCAAGGTGGATGTATACTGTGAAAGGTTTTTTTGTATTTTTTTTTTTGTTTTATACATTTTTTTGTAAAATTTTAATTTTCCAGGGGGGGGGGGGGGCAAGTGCCTGGTTGCCCCCCCCCTGCGGACGCCCATGATCCCGTGTATTATAATTAAATTTTTGAGGGAAAATACTTTTATAAAATATAATATGATTTTAAATATAGAAGAAAAAATTTTCCAAAATAATTATAGAGTTTACTTGTATTAATAATTATAAAGTAGGCTTAATCTAAAATTAAAAGGTCGTTAGCGTAAAATAAAAACCTTTGAGAAGTGAATGAAAATTTTAAATAAAATACAGAAATTAAATCTTCTGTCCTTGCCCCATTTCTGCGATGCGGGGTCGGCGGACCTCAATATTTTCCCTACCATGCGTTTTTGCGACCGAAATACAGAAAATAAATAAAAAATATTAAAGATGAAAATACTTTCAGAAATTTATTCAATTTTATAATATAAATAAATTTTTACTTTTACTTTCTCTTACACATATATATATATATATATATATATATATATATAGCCTATAGGCCTATATAGCGAGGAAAAGTATTGGATTCATGTCAAAAATTCGAGATTTTGATGGAAATACATGTTTTGAGGCCCTCTGAGTGGGTCTCGCGGTCAGTCTGTGTGGGTGTGTGAATGTTCATTTGAAAACATGAAGGAAATGAGCTACGAGATTGAATTTTTATATTTAAGTTAAGAACCCCCTGAGGCGCGAAGATAAGCTTTTAAATAAAATTGCCCCGCAAAATAGTGGACAAAATATCACAATAACAAAAAGAGCTAGGAGGTTGAAATTTTATATTTAAGTTATTGTGTGATGTGCAACCGTTCACACCAGATTTTTTTAAATTTAGTCAGCTTATATTCAACTTTTAAAAAATGTAAAATTAATATTCATAAATTAATAAAATTTAAATATTTAGATGAGAAAATTTATGATTTTAAAAATGATTTATAACTTCTCAAAAAAAAGTATTAAAAATAATAAATAATATTTTTTTTATGAAAATATTTATATAAAAATTTTAAATTAATTCCTGACTTTGCTGGGTTGATTAAAACCCTACTATTTCCGTATATATTAACCCTTGTATATTAACAAAATTATTTTTATTAATCAAAAAGGAGCGAGGGTATTTATAAACACAAACATATGTTCTTTTATCAAAAATTCATAGATTTTTACTTTCTCTTAGCCTATATATGAAATATATAGGAGAGAAAGTATTGCGATCATGTCAAAAATTCGATGTCGAGATTTTGATGGATATACATGTTTTGAGGTCCCCTGAGTCCAAAAAGTGGGTCCCGCAAATTGGTCTGTGTGTGTGTGTATGTATGTGTGTGTGTGTGTGTGTGTGTGTGTGTGTGTGTGCGTGTGTCTGTATGTGTGGACAGATTTTTAGCATGAAGGAATTGAGCTACCGGATTGAAATTTTATATTTAACTTAGGTACCTTCCCACACGCTCAAAATAAGCTTTTGAACAAAATCGGCCAAAAAGTACTAGTACTTTACTGATGTACTTTTTCAGTTTTTTTCGATTTTCTCAAAATTCCCTCCAAGGATTTTTTTTTAAAATTCAAAAATCAATTATTTTTTAGATGCTCTTTAAAATGTATATTCTCATTTTGCCGTTGAAATCTTCTGAAGACCACTTTACTCTTGTTCTTCATAGGAAAGATAGAAATGGTTGCCATGGTAACGGAATTTAAATCTTTTTCTTTTTATTAGATTAAAAATCAATTATTATTTAAATTCCCATTTATTTGTGTCTTTAATTGCTTAGGAGAAAACATATATATCTCTCTCTCTCTCACTTGCAAACATTATCGCCTGTCTCTCCGCCTTCTCTCATAGGCCTAATGTTAATTTCCTATAGGGATTTGTATGTTAATTTCGATTCAAAAGGGGGTCCCCTTTGAAACTTTTTAGGCATTTAAAATTTTTTTTTCCAATTCTTATGAAATTTTGTATTTATTTACGATTCTATATTGTGTATAAAATGTCCAAATATGAGATTAAAATTTTGAAAAATAACCATAGTTTATTTCAAGCAGTCAACATTTAAAATGCAAGTTTGAAACTAAGGTGCTATCGGAAACTAAATATATCTCGACACAAAAAATCTGGTGTGACCAGCACAGTGCGCAACTTTCTCTTACCGAAGGGTAAGAGAAAGTTGTGTGCTGTGCGCCAGTCACACCAGATTTTTTTAATATAAAAACTCTAAAATTAGTAGAACGTTTTATGTAGTGGAATAAAATTCAATACTTTTCACTTGTCCTATATATTTCTAAGGTTAAATAATTAAAGGTAGTTTCGTATTTTATGTGAATTACAATTTAGTAAATTGCATAGCTTGTGCCGCTTAGGCTGTTTTCACACTGGGCGGATTTGAGGAAACTAGTTGATTCCACTAGTTTACTCAACTAGTTACCTAGAAATTGACTGCCGTTTGAAGACTCGTGCTCCCACAAGGCAACTTGTGTAATCAACTTATCTCCCCGCCAGAGTCAGATCGACAAATCGTGTATATTTAGTTGAATTGAGTTGATTCAACTAGTGGGGATGAGAACGTAAGAGGCACATGTGCCTCGCGAGAATTCGCCAGGCGGATTAGTTGACTGCGTGTGAAAGGGGCCAGGCGGATTCCATTCATTTTCTAAAGACGTTGCACACCCGTTGCATTTCCCCGGTCAACTAGTGGAATCAACTAGTTGTCTCGAATCAGCCCCGTGTGAAACCAACCTTACGTTCTAATTCCCACTGGTTGAATCAACTCAATTCAACTAAAAATGCACTATGCGAAATTTGGCCTTTCACATTAGTCAACTAGTTGCCTAGGGGATTTCATCCAATATGGATGAAAAATATTTTGATATAGTGCGATTTGTCGATCTCGTACGAGATAAAGAACCCGTTTTCCGATTTTGTATCAAAGGATGAACACACAGTTTCCGTCGTTTGCGTTCTCAGGCCAGCCCTGATTCGAAATTATGGTGTACTAATACTTTTTGTCACCGATATTTTTAATCCAAAAAAAGAGACATTAATCTTTTCATCACGCTACAAAAAATTTACGAATTATTATTCAAATAAGCAAATGACAAAAGTATATTAATACCCTCGCAGAAAGAATCTTTTTTAAATATTTATAAAAGGAATAATTTTTTTTTAAACATTGAAAATTTCTCAATTTTATAAACGTCGATAAAAATACAAATTACAATTTATTTTTTACAAAATTTATCAAAACAAATACCGGTAAACATTGTGAGAGATAACCCTGAACTAATTTTAAAAACCATGTGAAAGATCTGGTCTAGACTTTTATATAATAAAAATACACTCAAGTATTTGTTTATTAATTAAGCGAGATATTTTTAGAGCATAGTAGGTAGGGTCTGAATTTGCTTTGTTCTATCGTGACTGCTTTCGTTTTTTTTAAGTTTATTTAAATAGTATTTTATTATAGTCGAGGGGAGATGAACGTCATGAACCTGACCAAATTTATTATACATCCTTTACTAAAATAAAATGTTAGAGTTTTTACAACAAAGTAATAATTCAAATCCTCAAAATAACAAATGTATTCTTGTCTTTAAAAAACCCGCTCCTTAATAAAAGATTAAAATTAAATAAAAAACCATGGCAATTATTCAACTATCTTTCCTATGAAATACAAGAGTTATGTGTGCTTCAAACAATTTCAAGGGCAAATGAGAACATACTTTTAGAGAGCATCTAAAAATTAATTGATTTATGAAGATGAAAAATATAATATGGCTGTTTAACTTAATAAGGATAACGGATAGCAGCCAGGAAAAAAATTGTCCTGAGGAAGGTCGCGACTGGCGTCCGAAACGTCGACAATCAAATAAAGAAAAATCTGATAGAAATTGATTTAATTTTTATCTGATTTTATTTTTCCTGGTTGCCTTCCACTATCCTTATTGATTTATGAATTTTAATCAAAATCGTTGGAGCGAATTTTGAGGAGACAAAAAACTATAAAAGCACATCACTAAAGTACTAGCATTATTTTGCCGATTTTGTTTAAAAGATTTCATGTTACGGGTCAGGGGGTACCTAACTTAAATATAAAATTTCAACCTTCCAGCTCTTTTCGTTCTTGTGATACTTTGTTCACAGACAGACCATTTTGTGGGACCCACTTTTTTGGACTCACGGATCATCAAAACATGTATTTCCATCAAAATTTCGTCATAGATTTTTGACATGAATCCAATACTTTCAATATAGACCTATATATAAACATATAGTTATATAGGTAAGAGAAAGTAAAAATACTTTGTAAAATATTGACAAGAAAGGATGTCAGCCTCTATCTAAATAAAACTCCCAATCTAACAGTGGCGTCATTTAGGGGGGGGGGGGGGAGCAGGGGGGTCATTTGCCCCCCCCCAAAGGCTCTGACTTTTATAAAATTTTATATTATTCTAGATAAAATCTTTCAAAATATATCTACGAGTATATAAACTGTAGAGAATTAAACAATTAATTAAATTATATCTTTTGGCTCAATTTGAGTACATATTTGTAAGTAAATTTTAAGAAAAAAATATTTGCCCCCCCCCAAGAAAAAAATTTGCCCTTCCCAAGAAAAAGTTGAAATGACGCCACTGCAATCTAATAAAACGTTTCGGCTTTATTTACATTAAAAAAAACACCATCAATTTCTCTGAGATGAAACGAGAATAAATGTATGAAAAATAAAATACAACAAAAATAATTATAAAATTATATCTTATAGTTTTGGCAATCTCAATGCAATCATTACACGAGTTTCAGAACAACTTTAATATACTTTTTTACAATGTCACTAAAATATTTTATATTCCATTCTTTATTGCTAGGTTTAGCTTAGAATGGGGTAGTTGATGTGGGCGCCAGAAATCGCCTACGATGTTACAATTTGTATACAGAGAGCTAATGATGAATAATTAGACAAATTTCTTCTTTTTTTTCTAAGAGGTTAAGTTTAAATGGAATTCTGTGAATTGAATTGAAGCACGTCAAGAATTAAAGAGGACCACTTAAAGAATAAAATGGTGAGAGGGCAAGTTGAGTTGGAGTGTCAGGCCACAAAAGGTTGAAGTTCAGCCTGGTACTTCGGAAAGGGTGAGAAACGACTATTTGCTGAGAAGAGCCTCTGCTTTATTGAAATGTCTCCACAATTGTTCTTCATTCAGCTTAAATTAGATAACGACAAAAGAGAGGGGTGAGGGGGGATGGCAAAAGTTGGCCCTTTTCGCTAAGAAGATAGCTGCCCCTTTGACTGTAAGTCCTTCCTTCAATATAAATAAAACCCGAAATGAAACAGAAATTTAAATTCATAAATTAATAATAAATATTCAGAAATCAGTGTTGAAAAAATTCTATTTGCATAGGCCTCTACAAGTATAGTAATAAAAGAAATTTGTTTCGACTTTTCAAAAAATTATAAAATGCAAGTGCAAATTAGTGGAGCGAGAATTCGATAAAAATTTCAATAATTGAAATAAAATTTTCCAGATATCTATTGAATACAAAAAGCTTGAAGTCGAAACGAGTAAAATACCTATTTATCATCATTTTCATCATTATTATACAGTACCCCCCCCTATAAAGCGCTAGCCACTCACTTTCGTTGTATTCTGTTTACCATTTACTCCCGCTGATTGGTAGAGTCAGAGGAAGCGGAGTCAGAGAGGGAAATTTAAAAGGTGAGCAATTGCAAAATTTCCAAACAGTGAGCAAGAATAAATTTGATGCATTTGCTTGCCGAAGGCGAGCAAGAGGGTCCAGGGGGCAGCCCCCTGGCCAGTGACAAAGCCCGCCTTCGGGGGGCTTATTTATTAAAAGAAAAAATTAATTTCAATATATTTTCCATTTTTATGTAATATGTATTAACTTATTTTATAACGAATATTCTTTTAAAGAATTTGATGTTATTGATTTTTTATTATTGTCATCAGTTATTTATGTCAATTTTTGTTAATAATCGTTTTCAAATCAGTGAAAATTAATTTTAGCAATTATTAAAAAAAAAAAACTCAATCCCTCTGTTTTTGAGATGAAAAAGGATTTAGAATAGTATGCAGCCTACTCGTAAGCATTTTTATTTTTACATTATGTTGAAAATGATTCAATATATTTGATTGATTTCAATTTAAATCGCTTTACACTTCTCATTAGACTTGATTTAAATTTGAATAAGAATTAAATTCAATTCAGAAAATGATAACCGAGAGAGAGAGAGAATGAAAAATGTTTATTTTGAATTTATTGATCACATTTATCTTATAATTTTTTATTTTTATTCAAAAAAAAAGCATTTTTTTATTAACATTTAGAAGAACAGAAAAAAAAGTAAAAAATTAGTTGAATGGGTTAATTAGTTTGAGATATCGTTATTTGATATAGAGTTCTTTAATATTATGTTTCAAAAAAAAAAAAAAATTCAATTAAATAAGAGATGTAAAGAGGCTTAACCCATTCTTTTGATATACTGTATTACAGCCTATTAATATTGATAAACAATTAAAAAAAAGTTGTAAATTTTCAACTCATTTTAAAAATAATATGCAAATCAAACATAAAAGTTTTAATTAGATTCAGTTTTTAGTTAAAAAACAAAAATAAAATTTCTCTCTCCCTCTCTTTCCCTTGCGTTGTTTAAAAATAAACAATTCTTGTTTGTATATTAATTTTATACCGGATATTATTCATTCATTCGTTCAAATTATAACTTATATATGTGATTTTAAGGGTGTGAACCTCTGATGTTGGAGTGCAATTAATATTCTAGCCAAATAAACTTTTGCACTTGTAAAATCATAGCGTTTTATTTAACAACAACCTCATTATATGCAAATGCAGTAGTAAGGCAACTTTGAATATTATTATTATTATTATATAAGGTAATTATTATTATACTGTATAGGAGAACTTATTTATATTTATAATACAATACACCCTTGGGGATTTTCTGACAAGAACCTTAACATATTGTCGCTGATATTTTAGTTTGAATACTATTCATTCATTTGATTTTGATAAAATTCTCATTATTCTTGCTAATTTTTATTTTCTTTTACCTATTGTAATGTACTGTGCTCAATTACTTATTAATTGTTGTAGTTCCGATTGTTATATGATAAATGTTATGTTGTTATGAGCGTTGGATTAAATAAACACACATTTTCTGAGTTCCTAATATTTCTATTTATTACACCTATATATGTTAATACTGAATATAAAGGAAGTATTGAATTCATGTCGAAAATTCGATGTCGAGATTTTGATGGATATACACGTTTTGAGGCCCTCTCAGTTCAAAAAAGTTGGTCCCGCAAAATGGTGTGTTATTCTGTCTGTGTGTCGAAATATCTCAAGAATGAAAAGAGCCAGGAGGTTGAAATTTATTTATTTATTTACAAAATTCACGGACAAAGCCCAATTCACATGTCGTGTTAATATTAATAAAATTCATTTAAGAATAAGATTTATAGGAAAAAAAATTTTTTTTTGCTTAGAGAATTTAACTAATTCATATGAATGATTCATTTTGTAGAAATTTTTAATACTCCTAATAAACCTCATTCCAATAGGCCTAGGTATGAATTAAATGAAGTGGTATTTATTTAGGAAAATTCCATAAGAAAAACTCAAATCAAAAGTGGAAATAAAACGTAATGAAAATAAATGTTCCAAGTTCTGTTCAGAATCTTTTTTAATATATTCTTAAAAAAAATTACGTCAGCGCTAATATTATAATAATAACTAAAATATTAATATTTAAACGAGGAATTGGAACGTTTCCAAGATCAATGCACCTCTCGACATGTTGACTTTATAGTTACGATTATGCTTAACAGAAAATCAAAGCAAAATGAATGGCCATATTTCATTTGAATTTTTTTTTTTTTCTTAAATATTTTGCATTTCCCTTTGATAGAAATGAATGGAAATTTTTTGATAAAATTCATAAGATAAACGTATGTAAATTATGTATTTCCTTAAAAAAAAAAACAAAAAAAAAAACTCATCCATCTATTAATATAAAATATTACCTTAATTATTTCTCTTTTTGTCCTTATAGACTTTTGGATGGAACTTTATTAAAATTACAAATTTTTTTTGAATGGCAAAAAAAATGCGAAAAAGTGGAATTTTTTTCCCGGCATACGGTATAAAATAAAGTTCCGATTATATAAATAGGCGATATTCAAAAATTAATATCCGTGAATATTTCTTTTTTTTAATATTTCGTACACCGATATTTTTAACATAAAGGAATTAAAAACTTGTATTTCCATGAAATCTGAACATCAAACTTACTTTTACCCTCTGGTATTGCTCAAAAAACTTTTGTTGAGTTGGTCAAATGGGCCTACTTTACTGCAATCAAAAACGAACTAATTATGCGGACCTATTATTTCTAGGGAAGGAGGCGGGCATCTATCAACAAAAAGTTTTGGAATAATCAATCGAAAAATCTCGACATAAATTGTTTTTACTTTCTCTTCCCTCTATATATGTTAATATATAGGGAGAGAAAGTATTGGATTCATGTCAAAAATTTGATGTCGAGATTTTGATGGATATACACGTTTTGAGGTCCCCTGAATCCAAAAAAGTAAAAAGGGGTTTTCGAGACATGGTCTAACTGTCCGTGTGTCTGTGAAGAAAATATCTCTAGAACGTTGAGCTAAGGGGTTGAAATTCTATATTTAAGTTAAGTACCCCTCTGGGTCGTAACACGAAGCTTTTGAACAAAATGGGCCAAAGAGTACTAGTACTTTATTGATGTACTTTTTTCAGTTTTTATCGATTTTCTCAAAATTCGGTCTAACGATTTTGATTAAAATTCAAAAATCAATTATTTTTTAGATGCTCTTTCAAATGTATATTTTCATTTTGTTTTCAAAATTGTTTGAAGACCACTCAACTCTTGTACTTCATAGGAAAGATAGGAGAAAATGGTAACAAATTATAACTATTTTCCCATGTTTATAAATTTTACATCATTTTAATATATAGGTGGAAACTAAATATATCTCGACACAAAAAATCTCTAGAGAAAAAAAAGGAATTGACCCACTCCAGGATATTTCACTTGTAAGCAAATAAAATGTCCCTTTGATAGTTTCAGAAAAGTAGAGAAAACAAAATTTTTTATATTTTAAAAATCAAAAGATATTACAGTTATTATTAATGCTTATTGGTGGGCCTCTTGAAAGATGAATGAATGTAAACATAAACAGATTCATATTTGCCTTCTTAATGTAACGCCAGATTTAAGTTCTAAATGTATTTCCGCTCTCCAAATGGATTTAAACGCAACCCCACTTAAATCAATCAAGTCGATATCTTACGCATACATAAAATTTCAGAAAAAAAAACGAGGACAAGAAAAAAGTAAGATTCATATTTAAATATCATTATATTTTTCGTTTGATTGAATTCCAAAAGGGAAAAGGATCTGATACTCTCTTATTTCCATTTCTTTTCAATAATCTAAAAACGATTTAAGTAAATTACGAATAAAGTGCTTCGACCTTGAAAGTTGCAAAAATATATAAAGACCAATCGAGCGAGAAATGGATCTGTATGTCCATCCAAGAGGGAATGGTATATTATTCATATAACACTGCAGTCCTCGGAAAAGCAACAAGCACGTCAAAGTGCACCCAACCTATACGTTTAAATATATATAAAGAAAATAAATAACAGCAAGATCTATAATTCTATTAAAATGCTAGATTTTATTAATGAAATTTGATCTTCTTGATCCTCCTAGTGAATAGACTTTTGTTTGCCGCAAGGTTGACAACCCAAATGACCAACTCACTAATTAATTTTTCGATTATCAGCTCTAAAGCTCATGCATATGTAGGATCTTCTTAGAAATTAAACAATTGAGCATTTGTGGTATGATTCAGAGGAACTCTTGAGTAATCATTAGAAAAAATCATTGATTGGAAGGCAATTCAGTTGAAATAAATTTTGGTCGCATCAAACTGGAACCCTCCCCAGCACAAGGGGCAGGAACTCTACCATAGTGCTAGGGCCCAGTCAATTCTCAACAATTGTCACCATGTAGACTTTCAAAATAACATTCACGATGCAATAATCCATTAATGCAATAATATTTAAATCGATTGAATAACAAATGATTAAAAACAATCTACACACACCTTCGAAAATCAAAAGTTGTGTTCTGTGCTTGTCACGCCAGATCTTTTTGGGTCGAGTTATATTTAGTTTCCATCGATATTAAAATTCAAGATGTAAAATTTATGAACATGAGAAAATATTTATATTTTGTTACCATGGGCAATCATTTCTCCTATCTTTTCTATGAAGCACAAGAGTAAAGTGTGTTTTAAACAATTTTGAAAGCAAAATGAGAATATACATTTGAAAGAGCATCTAAAAAATAATTGATTTTTAAATTTTAATCAAAATCGTTAGAGCGAATTGTGTCAAAATCGAAAAAAAAAAAACTATTAAAGTACATCTGTAAAGCACTAGTACTTTTTGGCCAATTTTGATCAAAAGCTTCGTGTCACGTCCCAGGGGGTGCATCAACCTCCTAGCTCTTTTCGTTCTTGAAATATTTTGTCCACAGACACACACACACACTTTGACACAGACAGACCATGTCGCGAAAACCACTTTTTTGGATTCAGGGGACCTCAAAACGTGTATATCCATCAAAATCTCGACATCGAATTTTTGACAAGAATCCAATACTCTCTAAATATATTAACATATCTAGAGGTAAGAGAAAGTAAAAAATAATTACTTTTTGATGACAGATATTATGACATATATCTATATATTTTTTTTTAAATATTATTTAGAAGCAAAAAAATTTATAAAAGTTACTTTAAAAAAATCAATTTTTATATCCCCTCATCTATAATCTCATAAATCTTAACGAAAAGGCGTCGGAAGAGTGTCTATTTATAAAAACAGGCTCTTATCTTTCAAAGAGATGCTGAGATGAGAAGAGGAAATGGATGAGTGCTCGACATCCTGTAATTTTTAATCTTCATTTTTAAATTTCCAATCATCTTGTTAATTATACGAGAAAATTAAAAAGGCATTAATAAATGTTTTTTTTTCTTTTTAGGATGAGAAAAAATTAAATTTATATCACTATTATTGTATTTAGAAACGATATGGAAGAAAATAATCGTTTAAAATAGCTCTATTTCAATCACTAACACTAATTAGACAAGACTCATTTAATACGACTGGAAACAAATTACGAAACCCTCAGTGGGTGCCAAACGTTGATATTCTTCCATTCCACTTTGTTCTTGAATTTTTTATATTTTTCTCTCTCTAAGAAGGTAAGATGTCTCTCATTTTCATTTGCCACTTCAATGAATTTGGACAGATGACTGTGTGAGGGAAAGACTTCATTAAAATGACAAGAAAGAGATCTTTCCTTTTTGGGAGAAAAAAATGTATTAATTAAATACTGCCAAAAGACATAAGAAAAAAATTAAATTTAAATTATCAATCTAGTTGGAATATTATGTAGATATGAAAATTAAAAAAAGTAAATTAAAAACACTAAGGTATGTATTCCAAAAATTTAAAAGAAAATTAACATTTTAAAACTTAATACTCATAAGACGTCACCAAAAGTTATTTTACAAAGGTTGTAAAAAAAAATTCTATTAAATGTTAAAAATGTTAATTTTTAATAAATCTTCGAAATATATAACCGTATAATCGATCTGAGGATGGGTGACGTATAGTCCCCGAAACGTCGACATTGGTAATAAATAATTTTGGGCCGATTAAAGTCTATTTTCTTCATCTTCCCATATAACCTAGTGTTTTTAATTTAATTTCATAAAGAAAAATTAAAAATTATTTTATTATTTTTTGTAGAAACAGCTAAAAAAAAAAAAAAAAAAAAATTCCTTCAAAAATTATTTTGCCGTCAATTTTCCGAATTCTTCCTCAGGCCAGACAAAATATCAAACGAACAATGCTATTCTATTGTTATTGAGTGATTGAAAGATACTAAATATCAAGTGTAGTTTTTAAGTATGTAAAAGAGAACGTAAAAAGAGCCAATTTAAACAGTTAACCTTATTTTTATTATTATGCAAATATTTCAAATAGATATATGATATGACGACCATCCAGGCGGAGTAAAGAGGTGGACTTTGTTCAAAGTGTAAAATATGCAAATGGAGTTTCGGATCTATCTGACTGATTGCTTGGCGTTTTTAGCCAAAATAATCGATGCTGTGAAATATTTATGTAATAAAGAATGCACTGGAGCAGCCTTCTGAAGCCAAAGGTCAAGGGTTCGCATCCCGTCCCAGACAAAAAATTTATTTCAATAGGATTGAATACCAATCAATTTTAATCAAAAAACAATAAGTGATATGTTTCAAAATAAAGTTAATTTTGAAAAAAAAAAAAAAAAAAAAACTATATACATTA
>JAKCPI010011849.1:0-71787 GCA_023213315.1 Euborellia annulipes | reverse complement strand
CTCTCTTCTATAGGTCACTATCATGGTCAATGCTCTGCCGAATTAAAATCAATTATCCCACCCAATGTAACATATTCACGGAACACAAGAGTGGCATCGTCCCAACATCCCTATGCTGTTCATCTCTCAACTATTATAACTAGTCAATTCCAATCTTCCTTTGTCCCCATGATTGGAACAAGCTCCCTGCGTCTATCTTCCCCAAAACCTACAATCTTCAGACTTTCAAGTCTAATCTCAACAGGCATCTTCTCAGTTCCCGCAGTTGAGTTCCCACTTTTATGCTTCTCCTTTTGTTTTTATTTTCTTTCTGGCTGCATGTGATCACTGGTCATTATAGGTCTTCCGACCTTATGCACCCATTCCAAAAAAAAAAAAAAACAAAAAAACAAACATTCATTTTACTAACAGTAAGATGTCCACACTAAATTAGAGTTTTTATTTTGAATACCCCCGTCCCAAAAGAAAATAGCCAGCTTTTATCTTTCAATTCTGATTGAAATTGACCCTAGTCTGTTATTATTATTCTTTTACGCTTTTGAGTAATTTGGATGCTAGGAAAAATAGAGAGAGAGAGAGAGAGAGGAGGGGAGTTTCTCGTAAATTCATGCGGGCATTTTCGTTTGAGTGCCCGCCCCATCTGAAAGGGTTCCTATCTGTTGACCCGTGAACCCTTGAGGGCTCCATCTCTCTCTCTCTCTCTCTCCCCTTCTCACCTCTTCCTTCCTATAATAGCAAGTCAATAAAATAGAGTTGAAAATAAATATTCACTTTGCGAAAACTTGTATTCAATTTAATAATCACACGATGGATAAGTAAATAATCGGGAACAAAAACATGTAGGCTGCAAAATTATAAATCAGCGGTTGCTAACTATTTTCGTAACCCCCTGACAGGTCATTTCCCTAAATTAAATGGGAGTGTCCAATAAAGGAATGTGTCCTCCCATTGGAAGTTGACCGAAGAAAGGATTTATACACAGGCGTAGCTAGCATGAATGGCACCCGTTGTTTTTTACTTTCTCTTACCTCTATATATATTTTAATATATAGAGAGAGAAAGTACCGGTATTGGATTTATGTCGAAAATTCGATGTTGAGATTTTGATGGATATACACGTTTTGAGGTCCCCTGAATCCAAAAAAGTAGTTTTCGCAACATGGTCTGTCTGTCTCTGTGTGTGTGTGTGTTCAATTATAAGCATGTAGGAATTGAACTACTAATTTGAAATTTTATATTTAAGTCAGACACGCCCCTGACATGTTACACGAAGCTTTTAAACAAAATCGGCTAAAAAGTACTAGTACTTTACTGATGTACTTTTTTCTCAAAATTCATTTCTAACAATTTCAAAGTTTCACTTCACTTCCTAGTCCGTTATGAGTAGGCTTGCCAGATTTCTGAAATTTTCAACCGGGACACCAGAATGCACCCCCCACCCTCGTTAAAAAAAATGAACCTTTAGAATCTTGTATGAATGAATTATTTATATTTCCTCGTTTTTGTGAATTTTTATCAAATATTGTTAATGAAAAGTTAGTGAAATTTAGTCTATTGTCAAAATATCGATTTTAATTAATTATTTTGTCTGACAGTCAACTTCTTTGAATATAAAATAGGCTCTCCCTGGAGAAAAAAATCTACTTGTTTTTCTGAAATAAGATTTGTATAATTAAATAAGTTCTCTTAGTAAATAATGAAAATTTCCAATTGGTATTAAAAAAAATGTATTTAAATTTAACTAAAAAGAGAGAAATAATTTAATTCTTCTTGTTAAATTTGTTGAATATTTATGACTTAAAATAAAAGCGTGTGGAGTCATTGAATCTTAAGGAATTGACTATTTTTAGACCCTCGAATTCATTCGAACGCCCAACGCTTTTATTTAAAGCATAAATATTAAGGACAAGAATAAAATCTCAACCAGTCACACCAGATTTTTTGTCTTGACATATATTTAGTTACCCCCGATTATACATGTATTAAAATTCAAGATGAAAAAATTTATAACGGATAATGTTTATATTTCGTTACCATGGCAACCATTTCTCTTATCTTTCCTATGAAGAACAAGAGTAAAGTGGTCTTTAGAAAATTTCAAGGGCAAAATGAGAATATACATTTTAAAGAGCATCTAAAAAATAATTGATTTTTGAATTTTAATCAAAATCGTTGGAGCGAATTTTGAGAAAATCAAAAAAAAGTGAAAAAGTGCATCAGTAAAGTACTAGTACTCTTTGGTCGATTTTGTTCAAAAGCTTCGTGTCACGTACCATTGGGGCTAACTTATATATACAATTTCAACTTCCTACTCTTTTCGTTCTTGAGATATTTTGTTCACAGACAGACAGATAGACACACGGACACACACACACACACCACCATGACGCGAAAACCACTTTTTTGGATTCAGGGGACCTCAAAACATACATTTTAAAGAGCCGAAAGGGCAAAATTAAAAAAAAAAAATATTTTTTTACATCCAAGGATTTCACTTCCGATTTATTTTAAAGTCCATATTATACGTTAATAGTAAAATTTCAATTAATTAGACAAATTTATTATTAACATCGTGAAAACTAATATTTCCAAACACTATAGGTGAAGGGGGGGTGGGGGGTGGATGATTTAACCTTTCGCTATTATTAATTAATATTTTCGCATAAATTTTATCCCCCAGTAGAGAGAATAAAATCTAATATTTCGTCCATTTTAATCCCCTCCAATTTACAATAATTACCCTAAAATAGCACCATCTATTTGATTACTCGCCTGCTGTAACACGATAAGACTGAGTATAAAAATATTATAATTAAAAAAAAAAAAAAAAATTACTGTACGCATTCCTATTCCATCAGATGTAATATTATTATAAAATCTATGTAATATATGCATTATATGATACACACTTTATATTAAATTATTATTAGCACAATTCTGGGAAATTTATTCTTTGGTTTTTAGTTAAAACAAAAAAATTCTCTCCACTCTATAATGGACGAGAGTTATGAATATTGATACGAAAAATATATTATTTTGCTAAATAGAACAACATCTATGTATAAATAATTCAAGGGGGTTCAGGAGCGACGTCTAAACGTATTTAAAAAAAAACTAGACTATTATAGGGAATTTTTTAATGCGGTTTTTTTTTCAAATGAATTAAATTCATAAGGGATTATTGGGACATCGAGCTATAATTTTTTTAATGACTTATTAAAAAATTATCGTAATTAATTTTTTTGTTATCAAGCAAATACAAAAAAACAATCTGTCCCAATAATCTTTAATTTTTTTAAAATTTAAAAATGAATTTATTGTTATTATTAATCACATATTAATTAAGAAATTTTTAAAATAAGGTTAGATGATTTATTTAAAATTCAACTGTCAAATTAGTTCAGCATTCTTTCAATAGATGGCAGGCTAGCCCCCCCCCCCCCCCCCCGGTCTAACAGACGATATAGTATTAGCCTATATCTGGCCTATATTTATATATTTTTATGCTTTTATAAAAGATGCATAATATATAATAACATTTATAAAGTATTTATTGTTAAAAGATCAATGAAAATCAACCAAATGCATTAAATATTATTAGCTACCATTCTGACATCTCTTGGCAAATTTTTGAATTACTTGATTTTTTGGGCATACATTTTATGGGCAGCACTGTCCTTAAGTGAAGATTTAAATGATAAAAAAGAAATAAATTTGGTTTGTTCTCCTCATAAATTAATACTCTCGTCCATCCATTCACTTTATTATTTATATGCACTTGATGTCTCTTTGATTGAAATATCTTTTTGCATAGATATTATTGCATTTTTCGATGGAGCCATTATAAGAGAGCGTCGCTTGTTTCATAAATTGTATTTCAATTGATCCTCGAGAGAGAGAGATTGATTAATCATTGCAAGCGAATGTCACTCAAATGTTCAATATTTTTCGTCTAAAATATTATCACACAGGAAGAGGAGGAGATAAAAAAAAATATTCGATTGGAAATGAGATTGAAAAAAAAAAAAATATTCCAATATTTCGTTCGTTGCGGTTTAATTCATAAACGAGAAAGAGAGAAAATTTCTTTAGCTATTGATATATGAATGATATTTATCTGACTGACTTTATTAAATAGAATATCGTTAAAAAAAATCTGAATTTTTTTACTATTTAATAATTAATATCTTTTACTTTCTCTTACTTATATATGTTAATATATAGAGAGAAAAAGTATTGGATTCATGTCGAAAATTCGATGTCGAGAATTTGATGGTTATACATGTTTTCGGATCCCCTAAATCCAAAAAAATGGTTTTCACGACATGGTCTGTCTGTCTGTATGTGTTCTCACAATTATTTTTTTATAATTCGTCATATACCGGGTGGGCCAATAGTGCGTGGACGGAAGATTGTGGGCTTATTAACCGACATTTTAAAATTTTCTCGATGGTGCCTAATGTGGGGCCTTTAGAGCTACAAATTAAAAATATTTTTGTTCCAATTGCACCTTATATACAGGGTGGTCCATATCAAAGTTATGTTTTTTTAAATGGAACGCCCTGTATATTATTGCATATTTGGTTTCTACGGCCAATTTTAGTATGACTTTATGTCATGCAATGTATTATAAAACAATTTGACTTACGAATAGAGAAAACAATTAAAATAACAATCCAAATGCAAAATAAAATGGTAATAAATGGAAAAGATATGCTTAATATTCGAAAATCTATTTAATTTTCCTTTAAAATCATTTTTTTGAACTTTTCGAAAAAGAAATTAGGGTTATGATCGGGTGAGTAGGTGCGCCATCTTGTTGAAAAATCATATCCCTAATTCGAGCAAGCGGAACTTCTTCGAAGAGTTAAAATAAATGATTTTAAAGGAAATTTAAATACATTTTCGAATATTTAGAAATATCTTTTCCATTTATTATTGCAATACAATTTTATTTTGCATTTGGATTGTTTTTTTAATATAATGATAATAATTTTTCTCCATTCGTAAGTCAATTTAATCAGATAGTTTGAAATAAATAGAAAACTATCAAAGATAGATATAGACAACCTTATACCATCTGAAAGCTAATTAAATTCTACGTCCTATGGCATAAAAAAAAGTAGCATGTTCCATTTGAAATAAGGGAGTTATCCATGATTGAAATTTCCCAAATTGGCATAGCCATATCTTCCAACACAAGAATAATTCCGGGTTACCCATTTGGCCTACATTAGTACACTTTATAGGTTAGTAACCTCCCAAAAGAACAGTCCCCTAAGTTTTATGGTTCACGAGATATTCAATTTTTTTCAGACATCAGTTTTTTCACAAAAGCCCGATTTGCGGCTAAACGGTTTGTTTTAGAATACATTGCATGACATAAAGTCATACTAAAATTGGCCGTAGAAACCAAATATGCAATAATATACAGGGCGTTCCATTAAAAAAAACATAACTTTGATATGGACCACCCTGTATATAAGGTGCAATTGGAACAAAAATATTTTTAATTTGTAGCTCTAAAGGCCCCACATTATGCACCATTGAGAAAATTTTAAAATGTCGGTTAATAAGCCCACAATCTTCCGTCCACGCACTATTGGCCCACCCGGTATATTAAATTTCAACTTTCCTATTTCTGTCGTCACGGCTTGTGACGTCTTGGCTTGTATCGTCACGGCCTTTGACGTCACGGCTTGTAACGCGACATACTGATAGAAGAGCGAAAAAATTTGAGAGGATCAAATAAAAGTTTCACTTTAAAAAAATTAAAAAGCGTAAGAATGTATCATATTAATGCACTGAATTCTCGTTAATCAAAAGAAACGTAAACTTCATAATATTAAAAACAATGAACTCGCTCATCTCTCTTATTAATAGGACAATATAAAATTTTCCACGTTGCTCATTTTTTTTTTTTTTTTTTAAAGAAAACATGTAAACGGATTTGGAGAAAGAATGAGATTTAAAAAAATAAAAAGAAAGAAAAAGAGGCAGATAGAAAAGAGAGAGAACAAAGTGGATCTTGGAAGTTTGTCAAAGACATAAAAAGGAAGCCGAAGCCGACGGAGAAAGGAGGAAAGGCTCTGACCAAAAAAAAAAAAAAAAAAACTCCATAAGCTTTAGAAAAGGAAAGGACATTCAATGGGATTTATTTATGAACTGCCGAATTCAAAGGCCCCCCCAATGTAATATTGTCTCTCTGCCTATTGCACAATTATTTATTAACCTCCCCCCCCCCCCCCCCCTAGTTAATAGCTTTCCAATCTTATTAACATTTACAATATTGCCTTGTCTGTTCTCCTTCTCTCTTTGGTCATTTATTTATTCTGAAGAATGAGATAAAATTTACAAAATTTCATACCAGATCCTCGTTTATTAAGGCGGAATAGGAGCGAAGGTGTTACGCATGTTTTTCTCGATAAGATGGCGTAGTGTGTCACAAAAGTATGCCCAAAATATAAAGTAATTCAAAAATTTGCCAAGAGATGTCAGAATGGTAGCTAATAATATTTAATGCATTTGGTTGATTTTCATTGATCTTTTAACAATAAATACTTTATAAATGTTATTATATATTTTGTATCTTTTATAAAAGTATAAAAATATATAAATATAGACCAGATATAGGCTAATACTATATCGGCTGTTAGACTAGCCTGCCATCTATTGCAAGAATGCGGAACTAATTTGACAGTTGGTTTTTAAATAAATCATCTAAGCTTATTTTAAAAATTTCTTAATTAATATGTGATTAATAATAACAATAAATTCCCTTTTAAATTTAAAAAAAATTAAAGATTATTGGGACAGATTGTTTTTTTTTTTGTATTTGCTTGATAACAAAAAAATTAATTACGATAATATTTTAATAAGTCATTAAAAAAATTATAGCTCGATGTCCCAATAATCTCTTATTCATTTAAAAAAAAAACCGCATTGAAAAATTCCTTATAATAGTCTAGTTTTTTTTTTTAAGTACGTTTAGATTTCCGATGGTAAGAGAAAATTGTTGTGTGCTGTGCGACCAGTCACACCTGATTTTTTTATATTTAATTGGATACTTTCCTTATCTTGAAAACTAAAAATAGTAAAAATGTTTCAATTTTTTTTCCCCCCTTTCCTTTCATCATTATTATTTTTACTTTATTTTTTATTTTTTTCCCTCCCTTTTTGTTAAAACTTTTTCTTTTCCACTACTTGTGAACAAACTTTTTTTTTTTTACCGAGTGCTGGTGTTGGTTTCTGAGGCTTGCGGTCATTTGTACAAGTGACGTTTCTGCAATCGTGTTCTTATCTCTCTCTCTCTCTCTCAACTTCCTACTCCTGTCCAACTCTCAAATGATAATTAAAACTTTTTTTGCCTTTACAAGATCAAAAAAAAAAAAAAAAAATTCATAATTTATTCAAGTTAATTAAAAATGTAATCAACATGAATTGTATTAATGTAACTATGTGTGAGAAAAATCGAATAAATTTTAAATAAGACTGATTTGATTAGTTAATTTATCAATCTATATCGGTCATTATAGAGGCAAAACATGACGATATATTAAATTTTCCATGACTGATAGAAGGGATAATCGAGTGCAGTACTGTGGAAGGGCATGCTGCTAGGCCGGGAATTTTAGATGGAGATGATTCAAGGCTTTTAATTCATAAAAACTCTCATAAAAAAAGGTCGGAAGGTTGGCAACACTGCAATCTTATATTAAAAAAAAAAAATCTGGTGTGACTGGCGCACAGCACACAACTTTCTCTTACCTTCGGTAATCGAAAGTTGTGTACTGTGCTTGTCACACCAGATTTTTTGTGTCGACATATATTTAGTTCCCGACAGTACGGAACATATGAATTCAGATGTAAAATTTATAAGTATGGGAAAATATTTATATTTTGTTACCATGGCAACCATTTCTCCTATCTTCCCTATGAAATACAAGAGTAAAGTGGTCTTCAGAAGATTTCAATTGCAAAATGAGAATATACATTTTAAAGAGCATCTAAAAAATAATTGATTTTTGAATTTAAAAAAAAATCGTTGGAGCAAATTTAGAGAAAATCGAAAAAAACTGAAAAAGTACATCAGTAAAGTACTAGTAATCTTTGGCCGATTTTGATTAATAGCTTATTTTTCCGGTCCCGGGGGGTGTTTAAGTTAAATATAGAATTTCAACCTCGTAGCTCAATTCCTTCATGCTTAAAATTGAACACAGACACACCCACCCACCCACCCACCCACCCACCCACACACAGACAGACCATGTCGCGAAAACCACTTTTTTGGATTCAGGGGACCTCAAAACGTGAAGATCCATCAAAATCTCGACATCGAATTTTTGACATGAATCCAATACTTTCTCTTTATATATATATTACATATATACATAGGTAAGAGAAAGTAAAAAACAAGAACTCATCGCTAGACCTTCCTATTTATTTAATTAAAAATAAAAATAATTAAGTAATCAATTTTAACATTCTTTTAAATTACTTAATTTAATTTAACAGTTTTTATTTCATATTTCTTTTATACAATGTCTCGCACTTGGCGAATGTATTTTACAATTTTTGATATAAAGGCTTCGAGAGTATTTTATTTCCTCTTTTCCTTAGTCTTTTCAGTGTAATTTGGGCGAGTTTGATGGGTTACAGTTTACATTTTTAGGAAAAAATTTTTAAAAAAACCTAAAACATTTTTTTATAAAAAGAAGATAAAAGAACAGTTTTACTTTGTTTGTAAGTGAATTTATGTTAGGTTGGTTATTAATGGATTTGGGTGGATCTTCATTTTTTCTTCGTGTCTTTCTTTAAGCTTCTTTGCGAAGGCGTCCAGTTCTTCTATTTCCAGTGCTGTGGCTATTTCGATGTTTGAGATACCTGGTGGTGGAGCTGCTATGGTTCGAAGTGTCGTGCTTTGTATTCGTTTGAGTAGTTTAATGCTGGAAGGTGCTGCCCTATTTATCCAGATTGGTGCGCCATAAGTGATTCTTGGTCGGACTATTGCTTTATAAAGGAGAATTTTGTGATCGATGGGTAGTGGACTATTTCTATTTAGGAGTGGCCAGAGGAGTTTTTTGGCTGTTTTCCCGTTTGTGTAGGCAGCTTTGCAGTGGGCGTTCCAATTTAGCCTCCTGTCAAATTTTAGACCTAAATATTTGGTTATCGGGGACCATTTGAGAGTGGCGCCTCCGACGTTTATTGTGGTGTGGAGATATTTTCTTTTCTTTGTGAAAAGAACGGCCTCGGACTTTGTGGGGTTGATTGTTTGTTTCCAGTATGCTAGATTTGCTATTATTTTCTTGGTATAATTTTGAATCCTTGATATTAGGCACTTGAAGTTTTTGTTGCTATAGTAAACTGCTATGTCGTCTGCGTAGGTGGCTATTTGAACATGTGGATCTGTTGGGATGTCGGCTGTGAAGAGGATGTAGAGGGATGGGGACAGAAGGGATCCTTGAGGTACCCCGGAGTTTATTGATTTTATTGCTGATTTATGGTTTTCAATTTTAACATAAAACTTTCTGTCTATCAGCCAGTTCATGATTGTCTCAATTAGGGATTTGGAAATGCCGAATTTCAGAAGTTTAAAAGCCAGTCCCTGGTGCCAGACTTGGTCGAAAGCTTGTTTTACATCCAACAAGATCATTCCTGTGGCTTTTTTGTATTTGAGGTTCTTCTCTATGTATTTTGTAACTCTGGTTAATTGATCTGTAGTGGAGTGAAATTTTCTGAAGCCGAACTGGAAGTGTGGAATCAGATTTAAGCGTTCAATTTCGTTGTGTAGCCATTTCAATAAAAAGGACTCTGCAATTTTACCGAGGATGTTCAGTAAGCAGATAGGACGGTAGTTTTTAGGATCTTGAAGGCTTTTTCCAGGTTTGGCAACTGGGATAATTTCTCCTATTTTCCACGGTTTTGGGAAATAACTGAAGTCTATGATGGCTTGTATTATGTGAGCAAGAAGTAGGACGGCTTTTCCAGGAAGGGCTTTGATCATTATTGGTAATATTTTGTCTGGTCCTGGTGCTTTACGGGGTTTCAATTTTTTAATTGCCTCCCTGATGTGTTTCGGTTTAATTTGTTCGGGTTTGGGGTCTTCAGGGCTTTGTTCCAAGAGTTTCTTGCTTTCTCTGAGAATTTTGCATGAGGTTAATTTTGATTGGCATCTGTTGATAAATTGATTTTCATAGGAGGAAGCTAGGATATTTGTTTGGTCTTGTCTGTCGTATGTACGTCCGTCTGGTCCGTCTAAGGGTCCTATTTCAGCTCGTTGTCCTCGTAGTCTCCTAGCCATACTCCAGAGCGTTCCAGATCCGGGGCTTAGGTTCTTTATTTTATTCATCCAGTGCTCTTGTCTCCAGATGGCAATTTTTTGTTTTACTGTGGCGGTTAATTGATTGAGTAATGGACGGATGCTGTTTTGCCTTTGTTGGTGCCAAATCTTACGGATTCTGTTTTTTAAGGTGATTAATGTTTTTATTTCTTCTGGAAGCGGTTGATGTGGAGATGTTGAGAGTTTTTTAGGAATACTTGCGTTGGCTGCGTCCTGTATTGTTTGAGTGAGATGTTCCACTGCATTTTCAATTTCTTGTATTGCCGAAATTTTTATTAAGTTTAAATTTCCATTAATGAAGGATTTGAAAGTTTTCCAGTCGGCTTTAGTTAGATCGAAAATTTTGTGTTGTTGAAAATAAGCTGAATGTTTTAATTTTAACGAAACGGGGTTATGGTCTGATGACAGTGCGTACCAGCTTGTTGTTATTGCGTTGTGTGAGTTAATTCCTTTAATCATTGCCAGGTCAATGGTGCTTGGGTTTGTCGTCCCATCAGGTGGAAAGCGTGTTGGTTCGGACGGATAGAATAGCCGTATTTTCTCTTTTAAGCAAAATGCTTTGAGAGTACGTCCGTTTTTGTTGATGCTTGAACACCCCCAGTCGGTATGTTTTGAGTTGAGATCGCCTAGCATGATTATTTTGGAGTTCAGGTTTAATAGAGATTTTAGTGAATCCCGGTTTAAAGGAGAGTGCCTAGAGGGAGAATTGTAGAGACTGACTATAGTTATTGGTCCAGTTTCGGATGAGATGGAGGCTGCGACTGCTTCAAGAGGATTTACTGATGGTAAGTTGACTTGTGTTGGGTTTAATTCATTTTTCACAGCGAGAAGAACGCCTCTTGGGCCGTCGGACCGAAAAATTTTATAACCGGGAAGATATATTTTGTTGTTTGAATTTAGAAGGGTTTCGCAAACTGCACAGATGTGAGCATTTCTCAAGTTTAGAAAATGGATCAGTTCAGCTATTTTATTTTGAATGCCGTTTGCATTCCAGTATACCAAGTTTAACTTGAATGTTAAGGCCATTTTGTTAAAATGCGATCCCCCTCCTCCTGGAGAATGTTTTTGCGCTCCTCTGTACTTTTGGCTTCTATTAATCTGAATACTATTGCTAACATTTCGATGAAGAGATGTTTAATATTTGTTTCATTGCATGTGTGCTGGCTTATTTTGTTTTGTTGGACGTTTGATTTGGGCCAGGTCTGTGTTGGAGTTGCTTGTGTTTGATTTATTTGAGAGGGCAAATTTGAATTTTTTTCGACTTTCTCGACTGTTTGTTTGAGAGGCGATATTTTCTGGGGCAGAGTTGGAAAATTCTCCGTGTTGAGAAGAGGAACTTGATTTATTTTTTGATTTATTTGGTTTATTTTTCGTTCGGATTGTTTTTCCAAAATTTTAATTTTGGCAGGACACTCTGGGAGGCTCGCTTCATGCGGACCTCCGCAGTTTGCGCATTTTAATGTAGGTGAACTGCAAGTTTCACTTAAGTGTTCCTTGGAGCATTTCCGGCACCTGACTCTTTGATTGCAATTGATGCTTAAATGGCCCAGGGCTTGGCAAGCGAAACATTGCAATATTCTGTTTTGGTTTTTATATTTTTCCCAATGGACCTTTGTGAAGAAGATTTGCTTAATTTGGAAAATTGGTTTGACGTCTGTTTTTGGGAGAAATTTAATTATGTAGGTTGGAATTTTTATAGATGTGCCTTTTTTCTTTAGTTGTATAACCTCTAATGGCAGAAAACCGAGAGATTTTAACTCTTCTTCTACGTCATCAGAGGATACAGAGCTGTGCAATCCTTTAAGGACTATTTTTGTGGCAATTTCCTCTCTAAGGCCATAGGTATAATAATATATTTTGTGTATTTTAAGAAAGTTTAATATTTCTTTAAAGTCTCTAGTGTTTTTTGTTTTTACATATATCCTTTCTGATTCCTTAGATTGGGTGCATTTTATTTCAATAGTGTCCTTTGCCAAGGACCTTAACTTTTTAAACAGTGCTAGGGCATTTTCTTTATAGTCTGTTATTACAATTGGTGGAGGCTTTTCTAGTGAATTTGAAGGATCCAGAAAGGTTTCATTTTTGGAGCTCTCAAAAGATGCATCCAAGTTAGTCACACTTAAAGTAGAAATAAATGAAATGTTTGTTTCATTTGAAACATTTTTATTTTTTCGGCGGCGCTTACCTTCCCTTCCACAGGGTGAGCTGGATGCCAGGGGCTCCGCTTCTTTTGGCTTTTCTGGAGGACTTTTGTCCTTTGGTCTTTTTGAGGTTGGTGGCTTGGCTGGCCGGGTTTGACTCCGCTGGCCAGGAGCCATTTCAAAACGCGGTTTAAATTATATAAGAGGGTGAAGAACAAATAAGAACACTTTTTTAACACTAATAAAATAAATATAAATAACTTAAAACACGAAATTTTAGTAAAATTAGAGAGCAAATAAAATTTTTTTGTTTACAAACAAATCACGGCAAGGTGAATCCCCTCTTTTAAATTACAAAAATATAATTTAATATATAACATTAATTACATAATAATAATTGTGAGAATTAATTAATTTAAAATTTGAGCTTTATTTACTATAGGCCTAATATTTATTCATATAATTAGCTAATGTCAGTGTACCTTTGGGAATCGGGTTCGCTTTCCGACCCATAGCGAGAAAAATCTGATGTGACTGTCGCACAGCACACCACCATCGGTAAACGAAAGTTGTGTTCTGTGCTTGTCACATCAGATTTGTTGTGTCGACATATATTTAGTTTCCACCGATATATTAAAATTCAAGATGCAAAATTTATATGAGAAAATATTTGTATTTTGTTAACATGACAACCATTTTCGTATATTTTCTATGAATAAGTGGTCTTTATAAGTTTTCAAAGGCAAAATGAGAATATACATTTTAAAGAGCAAAAAAAATAATAGATTTTTGAATTTTAATCAAAATCGTTGGAGCAAATTTTGAGAAAATCGAAAAAAAACTGAAAAAGTGCATCAGTAAAGTAATAGTACTTTTTGGCCAATTTTGTTCAAAAGCTTCGTGTCACGTCCGATGGGGGTGTCTAACTTAAATATAAAATTTCAACCTCTTAGCTATTTTCGTTCTTGAGATATTTTGTTCACACACACAGACAGACAGACCATGTCACGAAACCAATTTTTAGATACAGGGGACCTCAAAACGTAAAGATCCATCAAAATCTCGACATCGAATTTTTGACATGAATCCAATACTTTCTCTTTATATATATTAACATATATATAGAGGTAAGAGAAAGTAAAAAAAAATCCCACTCTGTTGATATGACTGCCTGTCCACTTTAGAATTAGTTTTTGTGTCGTCATTTACCTGTGTGAGGTGCCATCGTTTACTGGCTTTGGCAATCGGATCTGTCACTTGTGTACACGCTGCACCAAAAAGCATCACTTTATGTGGCCCGATGTGCATCATATCGAAAAACGCTTTCACACCGACCGCCGCGTTGCACTGCAACAAAAAAAAAAAAAAAAAACAGAAATTACATCTCTTGTTTTGCTATTAAATACCAATATTAACTACGTTTCTTGACTATGACTTTAGAGTCTTTTCACATGTAAGATAATCATATGATTAAAAAAGAGGCCAGTTAGCTAGTTAACTAGCTAACGTACAGTATCACACAACCCTACATAGAACTCTTGCAGAAGCAACCAATCGGTCCTAAACGCTATGGAAAAGATTCAAAAAGAGGGCGTGTGGCTACCGTATCAATTGAAAGCAAGAGATGTGGAAAGGCGTTTAGTGGCGTGTGAAATTCTTCGTGTTAGACAAAAATCCAAGTCGTTTTTACCCCGAACGTGACTGGGTGTATTATGACATCCCTAAACGACAGAAATCAAGGGTTAGTCCAGAAGAAGTGCTGAAAAGAAACATCCATGGGACCAAAATTATGCTGTGCATTTGGTGCGATCTTAAAGGCTTTTAGCTTCTTAAACTAGGCGAAAACATCACTGGTGAGCGTTATTGGGAACAACTTGAGTTCATTGGGACAACCTATCCAAGGTTCCACCGCGTTTAAAGGCGGCTACACACGTAACTGCAAACTTGTACAAGCATGCACAAATTCCCTTCGCCACCACACTGCACAAGCATGCTTGTGCAAGAAAAAGCTTATGCCGAAAATCTAAAAATGAGCTAAACAAAAGGTTATTTATTCGAAGAAAACAAGAAATACTCACTTGCTTTAAACAAAGACACAATAAATTATTAATATTTAAATGAAATAATATATATTAAATAAATATCAAATGTCAAGACGTCTATAAAATGGCGGAGAGTTTTGCTTGCCCAAATATGCTTGTGCATGATTAAAATTCAACCGAGCATCAAGCAGCTTGCGCACTCAAAATGCTTGCACAAAATTCTCCTACAAACGCTACAGTTTGCTTGTACAAAAAAGATTGCACGTTCATGCTTGTCAAGTTTGCAGTCACGTGAGCAGCCGGCTTAACACTTCAACAATCTCGGACTTATTGAACTTTAATATCCATTATTTGTTAAATGAATTATTATTCAAATAGCGATAGCAAATAGCCTTTCACCATTCCTTCCTAAATCCTAAAATTGTTATGCCGATAATTTATTAAATTCGATATTGGAAAGAATAAACGGCCTAAAAATAAAAAAAATAGATGCATTTATTTATTTTTTATTTTGAAATCTCGTTTTATCGAAAGGAATTCATTTGAAATTCTTTTGACTTTGAAGAGAGCTTGAAAAGTGATTGATTTTCTCAATTTAATAATACATATAACTATATAAAATAGAATAGAGAGGTCCATTTTGTTAAAGAAAAGAGGCACATTTATTAAATATAAAATACGTATAAAGGAAGGCTGTTGCTGAGATCAATCTCCCAAAAGAGATAACGTTGGAGCCATTTAAAGCTGTGATTTCTTTTCTCTCTAAAAAAAAGGGTTAGCCTTGGAAGGGAACTGATCAACGAGTTTTTAAACAGGATATTGTTTAGCTGTAGAGTTGCAGGCTTTTGAATCCTTTTTTATATTATTATTATTTGAAATTCCTACCGGGATCTCCGTTTATATACTCGAGGTGCTTCCGTACACCAAGACGCACACCTCAAAACAGTCGACCTCTGGCCGTAGCCATCTACCGGCAACCCGTGAAGTTACTCTAACTCCTCCTCCAGCGTTCGTTTCTAACTAATGAACTAATCCTTATTTCTACTTCTACCCGGTTCCTAAGTTTAAAGCGTCCGGGGCTTCTCAGACCAGGACAACATCACAACATTTTGACAAAAAAGCAATATCCCGACTAGAAACTACTTTGGGATCGCCCAGAGTATACATCTGGACCTCTTTGGGTCCCAATGAGGCATAATATGCCCAATAGGGAAATCCCTATAAGGGTCCAATTAGAACCCAAAATTCTCAGGAAAAATAAAATAACTTATAATAAGATTTAAACTTTCGACCGTTGGTTCTCGTTGAAACATTTTGTAAATTAAAATTAAATATACAAATGAAACAAATAACCTAGTGTTTAATTTGTATATTTAATTTTAATTTTAAAATAACTTATAGTCAGTTTCTCCCAATTGGGTTCTGTGTGGGACCTAAATGGGAAATAATTGCCCAATCAGAGCCAGACAGAACTTTGCGATGACATCCCTATAGAGCAGCCCAATGAGGATCCAATAGGTCTGACATTAAAATTTCTAGTCGGGATGTTTTGCTTAGTCAAAAATCATAATTATTACAAAACACCTGCCTTGTAATTTGACAGAAACGTCAACAGCAAAATAAATAAAAATAAGGGTTTCTAACGTTCCAAATATACCAGTCGATTATAACAGACCTCCTATAATCTGAAATTATATCCAATTTAGGTGGGTCAGTGTCCATCCAAGTTAAACTTAGTTTATATTTATATATATATACATATAGCGAGTTTAGTCTACGGCTGTCGCCATCCTCGTCTCCAAGCTTCTCGGTCCTTCCAAACGTCATCTTGAAGTCCTCTGGCATACATGATCTCAGAGATGTTTCGTCTCCACGTTCTTGCCGGTCGGCCTCTTCTTTTCTCCAAGGAGGAACCCAACAAAGCATTATTTTAGGCCAATGCAGTTGTTTCTCTTCGATAGTGTCGATGATAGACCTCTCGGCTCCCATTTGCTGCCTTATCACCTCGTTCCGGATGTGCTGGAGTCTCGATATTCCACAGCTTCTTCTCCAGAAGTCCATCTCCATAGCCAGAAGTCTTGCTTTTAGCAATATAAAATAATTTTTTGTGCAAGCTGGATTCAAACCCGAGTTCTGTCGAAACTTGGAATCCATAAAGGCGATTTTGTTTTTGTGTTATTTTACAAATCCTCGTCGCAATTTATAAGTTGGGTATTTCTCTTATCTCTTTAAAATTTCCCCTCTCGGCATTTTGCTTTTGAGAAATCCTTTTTCCGATTCAATTGAAATGCATAATTTTTTTTTTTTTTTTATTATTAGATAAAAACAAATTAAATTTCTCATGTCAGATAAAATCGTTTAGAAACATTAAAAGATCTATCTCTCTCTCTCGATTTATATATATATATAAATGAAATTACCATTCGTATTCAAAAAGAGATGTGAATCTGTCATCTCATATATTTTAATTAACTTCCCTCTCTCTGAGTGAAGTTTTTCTTCAATACCAGTTGAATATGCTTCACATAGGCTATTCGTTAAATTAAATTAGCCAGACCTTTTTTTTATATATTACATACATATATGTATAAAATAGACATAAAAGTAACAATAACTTTCATTCTTCTTTTGATGGATAGCACTCACTATTAATATCGCATCATCAATCATATGTTTTATTCTTTTTTTTATGATATCTTTAAATTCAAATAGAAAAATCTGGTGTGACTGGTCGTTCAGCACACAACCTTCGGTAAGCTAAAGTTAGGTTCTGTGTTTGTCACCCCAGATTTTTTATGTCGACATATATTAGGTTGATTCATAATTATCCGCCGTTTATATTTGTTGTTAAAAAAATTAACCTTTCATTTACTTTTTTTTTCCAGAAAAATATTCTTCCCTGCTTAATTGATGAAATTGCGTGTCGAAAATCATGTTCATATTCGTCATACCACTACGAGAAAGGATGTGGAAGGCAGCAGAGTCATTTAGCGATCTCAACGATCTTTTAGGCGAAAGACAATGCCGGGAGAGGTTTTACAGGTTCAAGTCTGGTGATACTAATAGCTTGGAGGACAATTTAGGAAGATGTCGACTATCGGATTTCACCGATCAGGCACCTCTGGCCAAAATATGACAACTCGAATTCTGGCCAAAAACTTCAATGTCGGCCAATCAACAATCGTGAAAATTCGGCTTTGTCGTTGTCGGAGAGTTCGTGGGGCACCCAACCAGTTAATTTCCATACTTTACCAAGACTTTTCACAAGATGGACGATCGTTGATTGGCCGACATTGAAGTTTTCGCCAGCATTCAAGTTGTCATGATTTAGTCCTCTTCCATGAGTGCCAAAAGTGCCTGATCGTAGACCTCTTCCTAAATTATCCACCATGCTGGTATCACCAGAATTGAAGCGAGACATTGTCTTTCGCTTGTTGTTTCTTTGCAAAAAAATCAGAAAGAACGCGAAATGACTGTGCTGACTTCCACCCTTTCTCGTGTTAGTATCCAAATGGCTTAAGTAAAATCATCGGACTACCTGGAATCCGAACCCTCGACCCTTGGTATACAAGGCAAGCGAGCTACCAACTACGCCAAGCCCGAGGGCAAATGAAAGGTTGATTTTTAACAAAAAAAAAGCGCGCTAATATATAAAGACGGATAATTATGAATTAACCTAATATTTACCTTCCGCTGATATATTAGAATTAAAGATGTACAATTTGTAAACATGGGAAAATATTTATATTTTTTTTTTTTACCATGGCAACCATTTCTCCTATCTTTCCTATGAGGTACAAGAGTAAAGTGTGCTGCAAAAGATTTCAAGAGCAAAATGAGAATAAAAATTTTAAAGAGCATCTAAAAAATAATTGATTTTTAAATTTTAATCAAAATCATTGAAGCGAATTAAAGAAAAAAAAAAAAACTGAAAAAGTGCATCAGTAAAGTACTAGTACTCTTTGACTGATTTTGTTCAAAAGCTTCGTGTTACGTCCCAGGGGGGTGCCTAACTTGAATATAAAATTTCAATCTCCTAGCTCTTTCCGTTATTGACATATTTTGTTCACATACAGACTATATTGCGGGACCCACTTTTTTGGACTCAGGGGACCTCGAAACATGTATATTCATCAAAATCGAATTTTTGACATTATCGCAATACTTTCTCACTATTTATTATATATATAGGTAAGAGAAAGTAAAAAGAAATTTTTTGAAAGTTTTTTTTGTTTTCAATATTTTTTATTATATCTACTGTGCCTCTGCAAAAAAAAAAAATACTTTGGTTGCCTTTTTTATTAACATTCCACAGATCTTTTTTTTTTTTTTTTATTAAATATTTTCTCTTGCGTAGTGTGCAGGATATAGACTATTGGAATTTATCAAGCAATGTGTTTGCGATTCTTTATTTTACTCTCTATTATCGATTCTCTGGTCCTCTGTTTTACTGATGAAATGAAATTTATTTTTATTTCTAATGTAGCTCTTTGTCTCTTTCTTCATTTATAAAGAAACGTCTTGTTAAGATACCATCTACTAGACTTGAGGGGCCTTCAAAACAAAATTTCCATCAAAATCTCGACATTTTTTCACAATACGAATTAAAAAATCTGGTGTGACTGGCGCACAGCACACAACTTTCTCTTACCTTCGGTAATCGAAAGTTGTGTTCTGTGCTTGTCACACCAGATTTTTTGTGTCGACATGTATTTAGTTCCCGGCAGTAGGGAATATTTGAATTCAGATGTAAAATTTTTTTTTTTTTTTTTTTTTTAAACATTCACACTTTTTTCTCATTCACACTCACACTCACACACACATTCACACAGTCTTTTCGGCAACTCAGGCCATTTAAGACTTTAGACGATAACCGTTATTATATAAATATACATATAGGGGTCCAGGCATTCTTATTTAAGCCATTTGGTATCCAATTGGCTTAAATAAAATCATCGGACTGCCTGGGGTCCGAACCCGCGACGTTTGGTATACGAGGTTAGCACGCTAACCTCTACGCCATGCCCCGAGGGCGATGTAAAATTTAAAAGTATGGGAAAATATTTATATTTTGTTACCATGACAACCATTTCTTCTATCTTCCCTATGAAATACAAGAGTAAAGTGGTCTTCAGAAGATTTCAATTGCAAAATGAGAATATACATTTTAAAAGGCATCTAAAAAATAATTGATTTTTGGATTTAAAAAAAAATCGTTGGAGCAAATTTTGAGAAAATCGAAAAAAACTGAAAAAGTACATCAGTAAAGTACTAGTACTCTTTGGCCGATTTTGATTAAAAGCTTATTTTTCCGGTCCCGGGGGGTGTTTAACTTAAATATAAAATTTCAACCTCCTAGCTCAATTCCTTCATGCTTAAAATTGAACACACACAGACACACAGACACACACACACAGACAGACCATGTCGCGAAAACCACTTTTTTGGATTCAGGGGACCTCAAAACGTGAAGATCCATCAAAATCTCGACATCGAATTTTTGACATGAATCCAATACTTTCTCTCTATATATATATTACATATATACATAGGTAAGAGAAAGTAAAATGGTAGCTATACAAATTAATTCTTTATTATCGAAAATATCACTGCTACACCTTGCACAGAACTTCTTTTTAACTTAAATTTTATGGTTTTGAAGTCAACAAAAAAGTTTTAAAAAAATATTGCGATTCAAAAAAATTACATATTTTGCTGCGAGTATGAAAAGCTCAGGCATGTCTCTGCGCCAGACAAAGAGCTTTTTTACTTTCTCTTACCTCTATATATGTTAATATATATATATAGAGAGAAAGTATTGGATTCATGTCAAAAATTCGATGTCGAGATTTTGATGTTTTGAGGTCCCCTGAACCCAAAAAAGTGGTTTTCAAGACATGGTCTGTCTGTGTGTGTGTGAACAATATATCTCAAGAACAAAAAGAGCTAGGGGGTTGAAATTTTATATTTAAATTAGGTACCCTCCTGGGACATAACACGAAACTTTTAAACACAATCGGCCAAATACTCGTAGTACTAGTACTTTACTAATGTACTTTTTCAGTTTTTTTAAATTCTCTCAAAATTCGTTATAACTATTTTGATTAAAATTCAAAAAATCAATTATTTTTTTGATGCTCTTTCAATTGTATATTCTCATTTTGCTCTCAAAATTGTTTTAAGCATACTTTACTACTTCATAGGAAAGATAGAGTTGCCATATAAAAATTTTTCTATGTTTATAAATTTATATTGTGAATTCAAATGTTCCATACTGTCGAAAACTAAATATACATATGTCGTCACGAAAAATCTGGTGTAACAAGCACATTACCTTCGGTAATCGAAAGTTGTGTGCTGGGCGACCAGTCACACCAGATCTTTTGTTGTACTTACTGTGCCAATAACTCAATATATATTGTGTACACGCGCAATAACTCAATATATATTGTTGAACTAGTGATGACAAGTGGCTGTAGACTTTGAATTGGGTATAGGAGACTTTGCAGCCAAGGAAATTAAATAAAAAACTTATTTAATTATTAATCGTCGACGTTTCGGTCGCAAGTCACGACCTTCCTCAGGACGATTAATTGTTAGAATACAAGGTTAACAGTATTATAATTAATTATCATTGTAAGTTATACAATCTTTAATTGGGCTGTATGTATTAAGAGTAACTTGTTCGCTTATGACTTATTACAATCAATGGGTTCCCATTGATGATAAGCGAACAAGTTACTCTTAATACATACAGCCCAATTAAAGATTGTATAACTTACAATGATAATTAATTATAATACTGTTAACCTTGTATTCTAACAATTAATCGTCCTGAGGAAGGTCGTGACTTGCGACCGAAACGTCGACGATTAATAATTAAATAAGTTTTTTATTTAATTTCCTTGGCTGCAAAGTCTCTATACCCAACTCAATATATATTGTGTATACGCAATATATATATTGAGTTATTGGCACATATACCAGTATATATATATATAAATGCATTATTTTAATCAAAATCGTTAGAGCGAATTTTGAGAAAATCGAAAAAAACTGAAAAAGTACATCAGTAAAGTACTAGTACTTTTAGGCCGATTTTGATTAAAAGCTTATTATCACGCTCCCGGGGGGTGTTTAACTTAAATATAAAATATAATTCGAAGAGAAGTTGCTGTTGATGTTATGGAATGGAAAAGAATAAGTACAGGTGCAGCAAATGAAGAGTGAAATGAACTCTTCATTTGCTGCACCTGTACTTATTCTTTTCCATTCCTTAAATATAAAATTTCCGCCTCATAGCTCAATTCCTTCATGCTTAAAATTGAACACACACATACACACACACACACACACACAGACACACAGACAGACCATGTCGCGAAAACCACTTTTTTGGATTCAGGGGACCTCAAAACGTGAAGATCCATCAAAATCTCGACATCGAATTTTTGACATGAATCCAATACTTTCTCTCTATATATTTATTACATATATACATAGGTAAGAGAAAGTAAAAATGTACAAAGTATAATATAAGGGCCGATGGCCTCTAGCCGAATAAATGAAGAACAAAAACTCAATAAGGACGATTTTTGAATTAATACGATATTACAGTAAATGAGCGATGTAATATTTTAAGAAATATAGAAACTAATTTGGGACGGGGGGAGTATATTCAAAGGTAAAAGCGACATTTTCAATCCAATAGATTTAAGTGCTCAGGTCTCAGAGGGACTCGTTTAGCCAGAAAAGGGAAAGGCATAAATACAGTAGAATGTGTGTACTTGAGGGAAATCATGCTTAGTCAACCAACAACCAACAACCACTCTGAAAAACAATCATCTCTCTTTGATTCCTCTCTCCCTCTCGCTCTCTTTAATGTCTATACTTATACATTTAATTAAACATCCTTCAATTATGTATATTCACAGAATAACATTTCTTTTATATTTATTTTATAATTTTAATTTACCGATATTCGTTCTTTTTTTATTTCTTATCAAAGGAATGAATGAGAATGTTTAAGATTGCAAAAAAAAAAAAAAAAAAAATGAAAAGAAATGAGAAGTCTTTCAAATTTTCTAGTGAGATATTTCATTTTTTTTTTTTTTTAATATAGGATATGTATATTTCTTCTCTTTTTTTATTCTTTTCGTTTTAGGGCAGAGCTTCTTAAAGTGGTGGGTCGTGGCCCTCTAGGGGGCCGTGGATTAACTGCAGGGGGGCCGCGAAGAGTCGCAAATATAACAAATAAAATTAAATACTTGGATTATAAATATAAAATTTCACACACAAAATCACACTTTCAAAAAAAAATCAAGCTTTTTCTCATTCAAAATCTCCGCAAACCTCGCGATGTGGTGGGGCCCAGGGCCGGGCGGACTTTGAAGGCCATGAAAAAATTACGCTGGCACTGGCGGGTAGCAAGTCTAAATAAAAGAGTTAACCCTTTAATAACGGGGCCCGAAAAAAAGGTTGCGGGGTGGTCCAGCTAAAATACGTTACGCCACTGTATGTTGACTTGGGTTCTAAAGCTGGGCATATACGACAGGTCCAAAATCCAAATTGGCACGGCACCGATCCAAAACTCGCCGTATATGGGGAAACAGAGTTGGCTCGGTTTTCCGGGCCGAAATCCACAGATCCAATTTACGAGCCTTGGCGTGTATGGTAGTTCACCGAGCCAGAGCCAAACGTGTGCAGAGTTGTCATATTTATTTTTTTTTTAGATCCTTTTGATATTTTTTCTTAAATTTTCTGAAGAGATTTTTTTTTTTTTTTAAACATTCACACTTTTTTCTCATTCACACTCACACTCACACTCACATTCACACAGTCTTTTCGGCAACTTAGGCCATTTAAGACTTTGACGATAACCGTTGTAGAGAAAATATCTATTGTGGGTTGAGGCATTTCTATTTAAGCCATCTGGTATCCATGAAGAGATTTTTTTTTTTATTTTAAAAAAACATTCACATTTTTTTCTCATTCACACTCACACTCACACACACATTCACACTGTCTTTTCGGCAACTTAGGCCATATAAGACTTTGACGATAACCGTTGTAGAGAAAATATCTATTGTGGGTTGAGGCATTTCTATTTAAGCCATCTGGTATCCAAATGGCTTAAATAAAATCATCGGACTGCCTGGGTCCGAACCCGCGACGTTTGGTATAGGAGGTAGGCACGCTACTTACTACGCCAAACCCGGGGGCATGAAGAGATTTTAATTAGAATAAAGGCTCAAACAGACAGAACGCGAAATTCGCGTCGCTTGGCGTTTTTTCAACGCCGCGAAAGGGCGCGAAATGTTGTATAATGCAAGACTGTATCATCCCCGTCACACAGGGAGCGAACTTACGCGGCGTAAACGCTCTCTTTCGCGCGACAGCTTTTTCGAGTTGTACAAATTTACAACTCCTTCGCGCGAACAGGCGAACTATCATCAAGATGAGTGATGTTAATGAAAAATATACATATACACAATACCGGATCGTACGCCCAGATAACGCGGCCTGTGTGGCTTAGTAAAAACGCCTTTCGTCGCGAAATGCGCGCGTAGCCTGAGCGTCGCGAATTTCGCGTTCTGTCTGTTTGAGCCTTAATTATTTCACAAAGAAGATCCTGGGCTTGTCGGATCCCCTTCATTAATGCAAACAAATCCTCAAGCAGGCACTGGATTGGAATACTGGATCCCACCACAATAGCACCCAGGGAACTCCTTGAGGAGAAGGAGCTGCTGTGACATCCCGTCCTGTGGAAGGAACGTAATGAAGATTCCCTTTCAGGCTATACGCCGGTGTTGACAGAATCTCTCCTCACAGTTTTCTTTGATCTTCTCAAAATTTTCTCTAACAATTTTGATTAAAATTCAAAAATCAATTATTTTTTAGATGCTCTTTAAAATATATATTCTCAGGATTAGGTAGATGTAGGCAGCCAGCAAAGAATAAAAAAACTTTATTTAAATATCGTCGACGTTTCGAGAACGCATCGCTCCCAACTTCAGGAATCAGGCATAATACAATCAATCTTTACTAGTATTTGTTTAGAAAAACAAAACATTTACAATAAACTGTTAATATTGCTGAATATAATAATAATAATAATAATGAGAAATTAAAAGCTCCCAAGTGGAGAATTTCTATTTTTGCTTATCCCCCTTTTCTTTTTTTTTTTCTTTCATTGAACGATCTATCTGTTCCCGAAATGTAAATGTAAATTTGATTATCCCCTTATCCCCCCCCGTCTTTTGACCCTTCTTGCATGTTATGATAGCAACGGTGCCATAAAAAGCCATCATTTTCGTTCTCTGTTGCTAATAGATGTCCATAGAGAGAAAAGGGAAGGACAGTGCCATCTTGTGCTCCCCTCTCCACTCCTCGCTCCCACTATTAAGTATATAGAGAGTCTGAATTATTCATCATATTAGCTCGAATGGCTTCCACCCCGCTCTAGCTGCTGCCTCCACGCACTCTTAGTGCAATGAATATTCACATTGCCAGCAATAAATGACGTTTGCATGCAAATTCAGCAAAGGCCTAATTCCCAACTTTTCCTTGTAACTACCTAAACTATATAGACACTACCCATTAAACATGGCTTGTATCTTAATAGATTTGATTTGGAAGTTTGAAAAAAAAAAAAATAAAAATAAAAAATATTTGCATTTAGAATAGTTAGAAACAATCAGCGACGCTCTAATATTTAGATCAGATCCGCTTTTTTGCTTTCTCTTACCTCTATATATATGTTAATATATATATAGAGAGAAAGTATTGGATTCATGTCAAAAATTCGATGTCGAGATTTTGATGGATCTTTACGTTTTGAGGTCCCCTGAATCCAAAAAAGTGGTTTTCGCGACATGGTCTGTCTGTGAACAAAATATCTCAAGAACGAAAAGAGCTAGAAGGTTGAAATTTCATATTTAAGTTAGGCACCCCATGGGACGTGACACGAAGCTTTTGAACAAAATCGACCAAAGAGTACTTTACTGATGCACTTTTTCAGTTTTTTTCGATTTTCTCTAAATTTGCTCCAACGATTTTTTTTTAATTCAAAAATCAATTATTTTTTAGATTCTCAATAAAATGTATATTCTCATTTTGTCATTGAAATCTTCTGAAGACCACTTTACTCTTGTACTCCATAGAAAAGATAGGAGAAATGGTTGCTATGGTAACAAAATATAAATATTTCGCTATACTTATAAATTTTACATCTTGAAAATCGAATATACTGTACTGTCGGAAACTAAATACATGTCGACACAAAAAATCCGGTGTGACAAGCACAGTACACAACTTTCGATTACCGAAGGTAGGAGAAAGTTGTGTGCTGTGCGCCAGTCACACCAGATTTTTTTTCTTGAATGTGGTTCAAACAAAAGGCTTAATTGTTAAGGCAGCTACATACATAACTGCAAACTTGACAAGCATGCATGTGCAATCTTTTTGTACTAGCATGCACAAATTCCCTTATTATTTTTAATAAACCATATAATCCTTAATCCTCTTAATTTCTTTTTTTCTTTTGATAGTTCATGCATTAAAGTAGAGCACTAAAGACTTAGGTATGCGCACCCGCCATCTTTGGTCCTTCTTCCCGCTAATAAATATGCCAATACATTGAAAACATATAGTGTATGTCAGATTATTTATTAGCTAATATTGGCGAACCAAGTGAAAAAATAGTAATTTTTTGTTGTTATAAGTAATTTTGAATATGCTGTTAATGATTTGCAATAATGTTATATAGAAAAAGGTACAAAATATATAATTATCCTCAGATGAAAGTAGGGGGGATCATCTACACCCTTTCTATAATAACCTTGCTTTTGTTATCGAAACTTTTCAGGCCTGTTGATCTTGTAATTAAAAATATTAAGTTAGTAATATAATTTAAATAAAAATGGTTGGTTGTGCTGCTATTAATTGTACCAACAGATCCTTTTCTGACTATAATCAGGCAATTCTTTTGATGAAATACAGACCTCATTTATGTCCAATAGTTCTTTTTTGTTTTTAACGACATCTTAATGGTCGAATTAATCTGCAAATAATCGAGAAAATGCTAAAAACTTATTTTTTTGTTACATTAAAACAGTTAAAAACAGACAAAATGAGAATATACATTTTAAAGAGAATCTAAAAAAATAATTGATTTTTGAATTTAAAAAAAAATTGTTGGAGCAAATTTAGAGAAAATCGAAAAAAACTGAAAAAGTGTATCAGTAAAGTACTAGTACTCTTTGGCCAATTTTGTTAAAAAGCTTCGTGTCACGTCCCAGGGGGTGTCTAACTTAAATATAAAATTTCAACCTCCTAGCTCTTTTCGTTCTTGAGATATTTTGTTCACAGACAGACACACACACACACAGACACACAGACAGACCATGTCACGAAAACCACTTTTTTGGATTCAGGGGACCTCAAAACGTGTATATCCATCAAAATCTCGACATCGAATTTTTGACATGAATCCAATACCTTCTCTCTATATATATATAACATACATACATAGGTAAGAGAAAGTAAAAAATTAGATTTGCATAAAATACAAATCAAATTTTTACGGGCGGGGAAAAATTTTTGGTTCCGCGAAAGAGGGACACCTCTGGATCCGCCGTTGTCTATATTCAATTCAAAGTCTACAGCCACTTCTCATCACTTGTTAAGATTTTAAATATTCATAAAAAGAAACATGCAAATGAAAATATTGACAAGGAGATTATGTTTAATATTGTCAAATTACAATTCTTTATAATAACACAATTCAATTTTACAGCTAAAGTTTAAATAATACTCAAATAGAGATAGGCCTATATTAGTGAAAATATTTGGGACAAAAAACAAAATACAATTAGATTTAGGTTCAATAAAAAACACCGATATGGGTATTTTAATGGGAAATGTCAAATTTGTATGCCCTCCCAGTAGAAACGCGCGCCAAAAAAAAGGTCACGTGTTCTGGATTGGCTATTCTAAGTCATTCTGAACATAGAAACTATTTCTTCAAATTTGTCCGTTGGCTTGTCCCTCGTCACGCTTTAAAAGTTGCTACTTTCACGTTGAATAGATAAAATTGAAATTGATAATAACTAAGCTTAACTTATTTATTCCATAGATTTATTCCCTGACTTATTTTTACTTTCTCGTACCCTATATATGAAATATATATTACAAAAATATTCATTTTTTTCATCTTTAAGTTTGTTTTGTCAGTATAAATCGAAAATTGTGAAAATGTCATTTATAAAAGAAGAGGTAAACATTTCGGAGGAAATAAAATATCCAATTCATATAGGTAAGCCAATCTCCCTTTTCATATATGATTTTATTAATACCGATATATTCAATAACTAAAGTTAGTAATATTTATATTTATTATTCGAAGAGAATTTGTGTTTGTTCTCAATGATACAAACAACGAGAGTTAATTTCAGAGATCTTACGATATAATACTAGGCTATATATATATATTTAATTGAGGCACAAACTTGTTAGACAGAGTCTTTGTGCACATGTAAATTTTTGTAAACCGCCAACCTGATAGTCTATTAAGAAAATGAATATATATATATATATATGTTCTGGAAGGTTTCCGAGACTGGATGAATTTTTAGGCACACATGATTAATATGAAATTTAAAAAAAATGTAATCAAAACATTTGTCTTTTTAACCCTAAAAAGTCAGTCCCTGAGACATACCAGCTCAAAAAGTGAACAATTAAATGCAAATTTATTTTAAACTAATAGATTTATATCATTATTATCCATATTGATATAATTTAAGATACTTTATTAATCGTTGTTAAGTCATAAATTTTGATTTTAAATAAATTTACATTATCTTTTTTTTATTTCAGTCGCGTACCTTGATCCGAGCGTCAGTCCCTTGGCTTATTTTAAATTTGAAAATATCTGATATACACTGTTGATAAAATCATTATATGTTTTATCTAAATTTAGGGTGTAAAGATGGCATTGGTGCCCAAACACCGAACGTTATCCATCTTTTATTTACTTTTATTGTTATTTTTGTGTCGAAAATCAGCTCAATTCGTCAGTCCCAAGTAATATTTTGGAAATTTACTAATAATTATCTCAACAATATTGGATTTACTGTTTTTTCATTGTTATATTTAATAGTTAAAAAAAACTATTCCATATCAATTAGCAGATTTTTTGTGTTTTATATCAAAATATATCAAAAACGTCATTCCCTTGGTGTCAGTCCCCTGGAAGTTTTTTTAACCGTAAAGCTAAGAGGCTGATGAACTTATATATTTATTAATACAAAAAAAAAAAAAAAAAATTAAAGTGTTCCTATATGGATACAATAAAATTAACTTATTGTCTATCAAAATCATTACAAACAATTGAAATCAAAGTTACAAATTGTGCATTTCAAATTCGACCCTAAAGTTCACCCATTTTTGTAGAATGAGCCATATATATTTTTATGAATTAAAGTAAATTAACAAAAAACGCACAACATTTCAGAATCTAAAGAACTAAAGCCATGATATTTTTTTGAGGTATGTAGTGCATCTTTGCCGGCAGTGCATGAATATAATTTCGTTGCGATAATCGCAGCACTATCCCCAATATGGGTGAATATAAACAAATGAATTTCTTTTAAGCCGTATTAGGCCTTTTTTAGTAAACATACTTTTTCTTTGTTGTCCTTATTTAAATCTTTTAACGTTTTGCTCCTTTATAATTATATCTAGTTCTACCTTCATTTTTTCTTTCTTCAAATATTATTTCCCCTAAATATTTTTCTAGATTTTCTGGCTTTTCCATATATATTTTCTCTTCTATGTCTCAAAAATGCTGTCCAATTGACTAATCTTCATATCGCATTCCATGTAAACTACTAGTAATAGACGTATTGAACTCAATTTTGCTACAGGAGCATACGTTTCATTAAAGTCTGTTCCAGGTCTTTGTGTGAAGCCTCTGGCTACAAGACGAGCCTTTTTTCTTTCCAATTCTCTGTTAGCTTTGTATTTATTTTACTTTCTCGTACCCTATATATGAAATATATAGGAGAGAAAGTATTGCGATCATGTCAAAAATTCGATGTCGAGATTTTGATGGATATACATGTTTTGAGGTCCCCTGAGTCCAAAAAAAGTGGGTCCCGCAAATTGGTCTGTGTGTGTGTGTGTGTGTGTGTGTCTGTGTGTATGTATGTGTGTGTGGACCCATTTTTTTAGCATGAAGGAATTGAGCTACCGGATTGAAATTTTATATTTAACTTAGGTACCTTTGAAGAATCTCAAAATAAGCTTTTGAACAAAATCGGCCAAAAAGTACTAGTACTTTACTGATGTACTTTTTCAGTTTTTTTCGATTTTCTCAAAATTTCCTCCAAGGATTTTTTTTAAAATTCATAAATCAACTATTTTTTAGATGCTCTTTAAAATGTATATTCTCATTTTGCCGTTGAAATTTTCTGAAGACCACTTTACTCTTGTTCTTCATAGGAAAGATAGAACTGGTTGCCATGGTAACGGAATTTAAATCTTTTTCTTTTTATTAGATTAAAAATCAATTATTATTTAAATTCCCATTTTTTTAAAATTTATTTGTGTCTTTAATTGTTTCCGGGAAAACATATATCACTCTCTCTCTCTCTCTCTTTTGACTACTGCTGCATTGTTTATTATAGCATTAATAAGGAACAGACCGCTAGACTTGACCGAGGGCTCAACGCCTGTATCAGATACGTGTTCGGAGCCAGGCTCGACGAACACATAACTCCTTACTACCATAAATTAAAATGGATGAAGCTTGATAGAAGGAGAGAGTTTTTCATGGGGTCACTCATTTACAATATTTTGAGAACACTTGAACCGGGCTACTTGGGCGATGAGCTTAGATTCGTCTCGTCGGTTCGGACGCGGGAATTACGAAGTCGGGAGACGGAACTCGTTATTCCTGTTCACAGAACAGAGGCCTTCGCCGGCTCCTTTCAGATCGCGGGTGCCAAACTATGGAACTCGATTCCCCGGGCGATTCGTTTATCCAAAAACTATTCGATTTTCAGATTGAGGTTTAGAGAGCACCTAATGAAAAGGTGAAATGTAGTGAAGCTGGCCTTGGTGGTGTTGTCCTCGCGCTTGGGGCCCTTGGGTGCGACACACATAGACGGATGGGAGAAACTTGTACTTCATTCCCTCTATTTTTCTTTATATATATATAAATATATATATGCACATTTGTTTATTTTTTATTTTTCTTTCTGTATCTATATTTTAATTTAATTTAATCTATTTATATAATGTAACATGATATATGATGTAGGCCTATATGTTGTACATTTTATTTGTTTACTTATTTTTTTTTTTTTTTTTTTTTTTTTTTCTTTTGTAACTTTCTTGTACAGAGCATAACTGTAATTTTGAAATGCTCCAAGAGTCAGTCGGACTCAGAGCAAATAAATCATTTATTCATTCATTCATTCTCTCTCTCTCACTTGCAAACATTATCTCCTGTCTCTCCGCCTTCTCTCATAGGCCTAATGTTAATTTCCTATAGGGATTTGAATGTTAATTTCGATTCAAAAGGGGGTCCCCTTTGGAACTTTTTACGCATTTAAAATTTTTTTTTCCAATTCTTATGAAATTTTGTATTTATTTACGATTCTATATTGTGTATAAAATGTCCAAATATGAGATTAAAATTTTGAAAAATAACCATAGTTTATTTCAAGCAGTCAACATTTAAAATGCAAGTTTGAAACTAAGGTGCTATGGGAAACTAAATATATCTCGACACAAAAAATCTGGTGTGACCAGCACGGTGCACAACTTTCTCTTACCGAAGGGTAAGAGAAAGTTGTGTGCTGTGCGCCAGTCACACCAGATTTTTTTAATATCATCCTACAATATTTTCATGTTCGTTTTTATTTACTATCTTCCATGTTTCATTCTTAATATGTGATTTTAATTTAATTCATTTTTTATTGCTTCACTCCATTCTTCAAATTTTTCATTTTCTTGCATTTCGCATGATGCGGATGTTTCAAAATCGTTCAACCATGTAGGAGTTTTTATATTTCTTTTGGATTTGCGAGCATTATTTTCATCTATTTCTATTTCTTCTTGTTCACTTTTCTTTCACTATTTATTTTTTCAGGTATATTTTCTTTTATATTAACCTCAATTTGTTTAGTTGGTTCTTCTTCGTGAAAACATTCTTTATTTGGTTCATGTTTTTCTTTCTTTTCGATAGAATAATATAATTATGAAATTACTTTCTCATCCCTGGATATTTTAATCTTTTTCTCTGTTGGTAGCCATACACGATATGCTTTTGAAGTTAACGAATATCCTACAAAGATTCCTTCTTGGGATTTTGCTTCAAATTTTCCTTTTTTTGGAGTTTTATCCATTACGAAAGCTTTTTGTCCACAAACATGTAAGTGATTTGCAGGTTTTCTACCTGTCCATTTTTGAACTGGTGTTACTGCTTCTTGAAGGGCATCTATTTCGCAAATAATTTGCTGTATTTATGGCTTCCGCCCATAACATTTTTGGTACATTTGATTCTAACATCATCCACCTTGCCATGTCTTGTAGAGTCCTATTTTTGCGCTCTGCAAGCCCATTTTGTTGAGGTGTGTAAGGGGTTAAAAATCGACGTTGTTTCCTACACTCTTTTAAACAGTCATTAAACAATTCATTACACGTTTCCGTTCCATTGTCACTCTGGAAAAATTTAATTTTCTTGCCAGTAAAATTTTCTGCTTCTTGTTTGAACTCTAAATTTTTCAAGAACTTCATCTTTTGTTTTTATAAATTTTACATAGCTGTATCTTGTACATTCATTTATGAATGTTACGAACTATTTGGCATTTCTTTGTGAGGAAACTCGCATGGGTCCACAAACGTCTGAATAGACTATCTCGAGAATATCCAATTCCTTTGCCGTTTCTCTGCTCTGAAAAGGAAGTCGTGTGAATTCTCCCTTAAGACATATAGAACAGTCATTCAATCTTTCATTTTTATTTATCTGTAATCAGCGGCGTAACCAGCCTTTGAGGGCGGGGGGGGGGGGGGCGAAGCTCAACTAGGGCGCCGATTTTCCAGGGGGCTCCGCCCCTGGACCCCCTTGCTCGCCTTCGGCGAGCAATTGCCCGCCTTCGGCGGGCAAATTTCTTGCATCCTGTAATTTCCTCAGCGAATTTGTAAAACAAATGAATTATTTACATGTTTTTTAATGACACCTGTATGATTTTGTTTTGATTTTTCTATGCTTTTACGAAAAATGTCGTTTTCTTCTGTGATTATTTCAAAAACAATTCAGTTTTCGGAAAAATATCAAAGAATAAAAACTTTTTAAAATTGAGTATTTTATCATAATATAACAATGAAAATTTCGAAATTTCTGAAAAAACTTATTAGGTAAAGAACTACTTCCAAGAGACGTATTTACTCCAAAAGTTGATAGAAATCTACAATTTTAGTGTAAGGAGCATATACCAAATTTCATCTATCTAGCTGCTTTGGTTTTTAAGCAATCTTGTTCACACACACACCCAGACGTAATTCCAAAAGAACATACGAGAAAGTCTCGGGGAAGTCATTCTCCGTATTTTTTTTTAACACACACTTTTTTCCCATTCACACTCACACACACACACATGCACACAGTCTTTTCGGCAACTTAGGCCATATAAGACTTTGACTTTGAAATTTGGTATCCAAATGGCTTAAATAAAATCATCAGACTGCCTGGGATCCGAACCCCCGATTAGAGCCCTGCACGGGTACGGGTTGGCCCGTAGGCCCGTTATCTACCCGGCCCGTGGACCGGGCCGGGCGGGCTTTGGACGCCATGAAAAAATTACGGGCGGGTACGGGCGGGTAGCAAGTCTAAATAAACGGGTTCGGGCGGACGGGCATGCAAATGAAATTTTATTTAAAAATTGCTAGACATTCGTTCATTCATTCACTAAATCTCGGGCGGGAATGGGCGGGTTTGAAAAAATTCCGGGTGGGCTCGGGCGGGCCTGAAGAATGGTAAAAGCCCTTTCATTTTGAGAAAATCGAAAAAACTGAAAAACTACATCAGTAAAATACTAGTACTTTTTGGCCGATTTTGACTAAAAGCTTATTTTCACGGTCCCGGGGGGTGTTTAACTTAAATATAACATTTCAGTCTCATAGCTCAATTCCTTCATGCTTAAAAAAGTTTTGAATTTCAAAAAATTAAATATTAAGGCTTATACGAATCCTGAGTAATTCTCCACAGCCATAAAACATCAAATTAAGGCTTAGATATTGCAAAATAAAAAAAATTTTAATTATAAAGCCTCTATATACGTTATTTATTATTTTTGGAATTAAATTCATTTAAAATAGTAGAATTCAAGTTGTAATATAATTTTAAAAGAAAACAATCAATTTTTTAAGACAATCGATGAAAAGAATATGATAAAATCACATACGCTGGGCTATATTTTAGAGGCCGTAGGGCGCCTATGCCGGTTTCGGGGGGCGCCAAGGGCTCGATGCGCCTGGGGCGGGGGGCTCGAGCCCCCCCTCGCCCCCCCCCCCCTGGTTACGCCACTGTCTGTAATCCAATTATTAAATTATTATTTGATGCTAGTTTTAAATCGCTTCCCTGTCCTAATTTTTTTGTGCCATATTTGAATATTACTTTTTTTGTTTTATACTATTTGAACATATTAAATTATTTTAATTTAAAAAAAAAAAAATTTTTTTTGCGCCCCCCCCCCTGATTCAAATTCGTTCCGGTGCTTCTGCATATAATATGTATTTTTTAAATTTATATTGTGATTTTTAGAAATTTCAATTTTGACAGTACCTTTACCCATTATATTAGTTCTGTGATTTTCAGAGGCTAGAATACCTTAATCATCTTCTAAAATTTGAAATTTTGTTTTATCAGAGCATAAATGTGATGTGCTTCCGCTATCTAGACACCAACTAGATTTATTATTTTTGTTATTGTCGACTGAAAAACAATCGGATTCGTTCTTGGCACTGTTTTCTGTTTTCCTTTTATTATACCAGCAATTGACTGCTTTGTGACCTGGTCTTTTGCATATGTTGCATTTAATCCTGAAAAATTTATTATTTTTGTTAGTATTATTATAATTATTATTTGATACCTTGTTGGGTTTTTTGTATTCTTTCCCATTAACGCATCTTCATTTGTATTTTCGTTTTCTTTATCCTCGAAAGAACGAGCTTCCTATTCTTCTAGAATTTTTATTTTTAATTCTTCAGGTGAAGGCAATTTGTCTCTTGTTTCTATCGAAACTTTAAAATTTTCAAATGATGAACTTAAATTGTACAGCATCATTATACTTAATAAATCATTATTTATCGTTATTTTCATTTGTCCAAGTTTATCTACAGCATCAGTGAATTCGTTAAGATGCTCTCTTACATTATCTCCATTTTTCATTTTTTGTAAAACTAATTTCTTAAGAAGGGTAGCTTTCCTAGCATGACCTGTACTTTGATATGTGCCTTTTAATTTATCCCAGACCTCTTTGAAAGTTACACAATTTTTTACTTGCTTTAATTCTGTTGGAGAAATAGTTAATAAGAGATCTGAACGGGCATTTAGATGATTTTTAACCCATTCTTCTTTAGCTTTAACTACTGTAGGTTGTACAATGTCTCCATGTACATATCCCCATAAATTATTACGAATTAAAATTGCTTCCGCTTGGATTGCCCAAGTATCGTAATTATCGTTTCTTAAGGGTTCTATTCGATAATTTACTGCACTGGAGGCCATGTTTAAATTTATATAATAAATATTAATTCACTGACCTTATGATTAGTTTTTCTAAATTTTTTATATATGTCTGTCTGGGCCCATGATAAATTTAAGACATAAGACGGCAGTTATATAAAACGATATTTATTTAGAGTTGAATGTAGCACAACAAAGTATAACAAAAGGTGTTGATTAGACATTTTTTCTACAATTAACAATAATATTATTATTTACATAAATGTAGGGACATAAATGGTGAGTGTAATGTAAAGTTCATTTATTTTGTAAGACTCCCGCATCCGCCTTATTCTCCGGATTTAGCCCCGAGTGACTATTTTTTGTGTCCAAACCTGAAAAAATGGCTTGGCGGAAAGAGATTTGACTCCAACGATGATTTTTATGCCCTCGACAAATCTTATTTTTTGGAAGGAATACAAAAATTGGAGAAACGTTGGACAAATACTAATAGTTGAGGCCCTGAACTTCCCCCCCCCCCCTTAAATAATGAGTAAGAAAGTTAAAAGTAAATAAATTGAATATAAAAATTCTTATATTTTTTTATTTTCAGGTCCAGTCTTTTCATGCATTTTCTGCGGGACAAATTTTATCAATTTATTTTTCCTGTTTAAGCATCATAAGAAATGCATGCCCAAAAACATAAATATATTTGATAAAATTAAATTTGATCTCATAAAGAAAAAAGGTAATATCAACCTGCATTTTATTGCTAAATATTTTTCGAGATCTATATATTTGAATAAGATAATAGTATTCAAAATACCTCGATTCGGACTTTAACTGAGTTATAGATATATTTAACAAGACATGTGAGTGTTTTTTATTGATGAGGGCAAACATCGCATGGCTCCCGGGAATCGAACCCAGGATCTCCGCCTTTCCGTAGCATAGGCGCTATCCATTGCACCAGGCCACCGGACCCTCGACCTGCACCATTACTATTATCTTATTCAAATATATAGATCTCGAAAAATATTTAGCTATAACTTAACCCCCGCTGCCCTTTGGGCTTTGCTGCTTACAGTAGTGTGTTAGAGCAGATCCAGATATCTGTCCCTCTACTGGTTTAAAAAGCGGCGCATAAGTGGAAAATTTTTCTTTAAAGTTTTTCACGTTTTCGTTACGAGTTAGTAACTTGCGCGACTAACTGCATATAAGGGGAAGTGAGTTTTATTGGTGCAGGTCGAGGGTCCGGTGGCCTGGTGCAATGGAAGGCACGCCTATGCCACGGAAAGGCGGAGATCCTGGGTTCGATTCCCGGGAGCCATGGGATGTTTGGCCTCATCAATAAAAAACACTCACATGTCTTGTTAAATAAAAATACTGCACTTTATTATATATTTTTATAGTATTAGACAAAAGATTTATTTAATATTTTAGAGAAAAACAAAGAAAAAATATCAAAGAACAAGAATAGAACAGTACCTGAGAGGAAGAATCAAGCTGCTGAAATAAAAAATGATAGACAAAAACGTACCAAAAATCCTCTGAATTGTGAATATTGTCAAAAAGAATTTTCATTTTTATCCAAGCTCTACATACATATACGAACACATACTGGCGAAAAGCCATATAAATGTGATATCTGTAATAAACAATTTTCAGAAAAACAAACTCTAAACATACATATACGAACACATACTGGTGAAAAGCCATATAATTGTGATATCTGTAATAAACAATTTTCAATAAAACAAGCTCTAAACACACATATACGAACACATACTGGCGAAAAGCCACATAAATGTGATATCTGTAATAAACAATTTTCAATAAAACAAACTCTAAACATACATATACGAACACATACTGGTGAAAAGCCATATAATTGTGATATCTGTAATAAACAATTTTCAATAAAACAAGCTCTAAACACACATATACGAACACATACTGGCGAAAAGCCACATAAATGTGATATCTGTAATAAACAATTTTCAATAAAACAAACTCTAAACACACATATACGAACACATACTGGCGAAAAGCCATATAAATGTGATATCTGTAATAAACAATTTTCAATAAAACAAGCTCTAAACACACATATACGAACACATACTGGCGAAAAGCCACATAAATGTGATATCTGTAATAAACAATTTTCAAAAAAATATAATCTAAACACACATATACGAACACATACTGGCGAAAAGCCACATAAATGTGATATCTGTAATAAACAATTTTCAATAAAACAAGTTCTAAACACACATATACGAACACATACTGGCGAAAAGCCATATAAATGTGATATCTGTAATAAACAATTTTCAGAAAAATATAATCTAAAGACACATATACGAACACATACTGGCGAAAAGCCACATAAATGTGATATCTGTAATAAACAATTTTTACAAAAAAATGACCTAATCATTCATTTACGAACACATACTGGCGAAAAGCCATATAAATGTGATATCTGTAATAAACAATTTTCAATAAAACAAAATCTAACCATTCATATACGAACACATACTGGCGAAAAGCCATATAAATGTGATATCTGTAATAAACAATTTTCAATAAAACAAGCTCTAAACACACATATACGAACACATACTGGCGAAAAGCCGTGCAAAGCCCGATAGTATAAAGGCCATTTGAACCTTTGATCTAAGGTCATATGAACGTCGGTCAACATTTGAAAGCAGTCAAATCTAACTGTTTAGTACACAAAAAAACTGGTATTGTAACATAGATAAAATTAGACATCATTGGCCCCGGTGGGGGTCTTAATTAAAAATTTTGTCCGAATAGAGCAACAAATATTTTCATAGAATAATGCAAAAATAATATTGTAATACGAGGCGTGTTTTTTAAGTAAGTACCTTTTTGTAATAAAAAAATAACGAGCAGATATTTTTAAATAATTTTATTTTCACATGAGAGCCTGCATCTTAAACTATTTTTCTACATAATTTCCACCATTATTGAGGCACTTGTCATATCGTCTAACTAGCTTTTGAATTCCGTCGTCAAAGAAACTGCCGCCTGTGTTAACAACCACTCTGACAAGGCCTTTTTGATTTCGTCATCGTCGTCGTGGCGCACGCCGCGCAGGAGTTTCTTCAAATGAAGGTAGGGATGGCTGTTTTTTTTTTTAACCGGTTTTCGGTTTTTCCGGTTTTTTCGCCGTCGGAAAAACCTTTCGGTTAAAACTGCTATCAAAAAACCGGTTTTCCCAAAAACCGGGTTTCAGTTTTTTTCTTTTTTTTTTGGCTTGAGGAAGTAATTAAAACACTTTTATATTCATTGAAGCTTAATGAGTAATAGACCGAAACTCCTCAAACTACTCTTATTTTTCGGCAAGGGTGTAGGAAGGGAAAACAAAAAAATTTTTTTATTTTCCCAAATTAGTTTATTTTCTAATATTTCGCAACACAAAGGTTCTTCTTCAGAGGAAGCTGATTTTACACTCCCCTAACATTATAATAACAGCCAAGGATTTTGCATCCAAGAAAGCCATTTCTCTTCGGTAACTCTTGAGAGCATTCTAGATTTCTTGGATGCAAAAAAACCTTGGTTGTTATTATAATGTTAGCGGAGTGTAAAATGAGCTTCCTCTGAAGAAGAGTCTTTGTGCCTTCGAAATATTAAAAAAACGAAAAAAATCGTTTTTTTTTTGCATTGAAAACCGGTTTTCTGTATAACCGACCGGTTTTTCCCATCCCTAAATGAAGGAACACGTGGTAGTCGCTATCCAGAACAAAAGGCGTGGCATGCTCACTAAAGGCGTCATTTCCTTCACGATAACTCTCGTCCACATGCGGCAACCCGAACCAAGATCTGATCACATAATTTGGTTGGGAACAGATTTATCATCCACCCTACAGTCCAGATTTAGCGCCCAGCCGTTACCACATGTTCCTTCATTTGAAGAAACACCTAGGCGGCGTGCGTCACAACGACGATGACGAAAGGTTTCTTTGACGACGGAATTCAAAAACTATTTACACGATATGACAAGTGCCTCAATAATTGTGGAAATTATGTAGAAATTATGTAGAAAAGTAGTTTAAAGTACAGGCTCTCATGTGAAAATAAAATTATTTAAAAATATCTTTTCGTAGTTTTTCTATTACAAAACGGTACTTACTTAAAAAACTAGCCTTGTATATTTATATTTTAATTACAACCAGTGACGGACTAAGGCTAAAGCGGCGCCTCTAAGCATAATTGTAATTAACGATTTTTTTTTTTTTTTTGGAACCAAATTTTCCCTAATTTGTTTCTCTCTCATGAAAATCATTTTACCTTTTTTTTTTAGGGACACAAAATTTTTGCCGCCTTGCGAAAAAAATTCCTTTAGCGGAACAAATTTGTTCCGGGTAATGGGAAATTTTTTCCCTTGTTTTCGGGCCCCTAAAATTATGGGCCCCAGGCACGTGCCTAGGTTGCCTAGGCCTTAGTCCGCCTCTGATTACAACACAAGTACCATTTTTTAATTAAAATACATTAAAAAAAAAAAATTATTTATGTTATTATTTTATTCTTTGGCTCAGCGGTTAGCAATCCGTGGGCTGATTGGAACTGGGCCGCGGAAGTCTATGTAAAGATAAAAATAAATTAATATAAAATAAAATAAATAATAAAATTGTTCAGTTTTATGTTTTTTATTTCTCTTACCTATGTATATACTAGTCAGGGATATATATTTAATGCTCTGCAACTTTGCATATAACTATAGTAGACAAACTATACTTAGTTACGAAATATAAGCGAAAAGTGAAAAAAAGTCCAAAATTTACGAGGTTTTTGCACCTCCCTCTTCTTCCAAGGGAGCACAGGGTCCTCTACTCTCTTCATCTACTTCATCGGATGTTGCCGCACCATAAAAATTACTCAATATTGCAAGTCTTGTTCTACTTTCTGTTCATAATTTTGCAGCAAGTGAAACTCGTGTTGCACTTTATTATTATTATCTTTTACGTTATCAGAAATCAAAGGATGGGGAGTGATTTCTTCTCACAAAGTGTTGCTAATTTAGCTCTTGAAACATGTAACTTTACACAAATATATACCTACTCTATTTTAAAGTTCGGACTAGTAAATATCCAAAAAGTATGTAAATTAACCTGCTTCATTCTCAATGGAGGGGGGGGGGGGGGGGGGGAAGAAATTGAAAAAAGAACGACGAACGGGTTGTGATGAACTGTTCATTTCAGAGATCGAACGGCGACGACCCGCCGAACGACCCGTTCTTCAAAAAGAACGATTTTGCCCATCTCTAGTTCTTTATAAAATGTCAGTTGGAATCTTCTTCTTCTATCCTCGCTTTATTCCCGCTTTGCGGGGTCGGCGGACCTCACTCTTTCCCTCCAATACCCCCTATCATGCGTTCTTGGGACAAAGAAGTATCCAACTTGACCATATTCCCTGTGCCGGCCCATCAGGTCTGACGCCTGTTGAAAAGAGGAAGGAAGAGGAAGAGACAAACATACAAAGAGCATACAGAATGCCTGTCCCTGGTTGCTACTTTCACTTGGATTTAATTTGAATTTGACAGATAAAAATGAAAAATGAAATTGATAATAAACTCCAATGGGAGAATTTGAAATTGTGTGACGTCACGATTGCTACCCAAGTGAGATTTTGACACTTTTATCCGCTAGAGAGCAGGGTAATCAACCGATGAAATGATCACGTAATTTTTATATATCTTATATTCAAATCAGAGTTGGGTTTTATACACGATTTTGCAGTTTATACAAAAATCGCGGATAAAACTTGTATAAAACGTATAAAATGTATAAAATTTGGATGCGCATGCGCAAACCCGACGAGAAAGGAAATTCAAATAAAATTTCATTTTTCAATTATTAACATTTTGATTATATTATTCACTAAATAAAAAGCAAACAACATCGTCAATGATTTAAAACATAAAATATGAAAAGCTTTTAAGCTGTTTTTTCAGGGGGGTTGGTTTTTTACAGTTTTATACCTTTTATACATCGGCTTAGTTTTATCCGCAATAGTTTTATACATGTATAAAACCGTGTATTATACTCGGCGGGATAAAACCTGCCAACTCTGATTCAAATATTGTCAAATACATTAAAATTGTCATTTAAAAGATAAGTATTGGATTTTATTTTATACTTCAAAATGTATTTCCATTTATATTTTTAGGAAAAAGAAAATGTTCAGAAAAAAATTGCAATAATTATGAATAACTAATGAAATTGATTCCCAAAATATATTCGAATTGGGCATAAGTAAAGAAATTAATTAAATAGAGTTGAAAATATAAAAAATAATTTTAACGAAATTTGTTTATTTATTTTTTTTTTTAAATAATAAATGATAAAGGTGCTAACTTCAGCGTTAATCTTTCAAAGTTGCTAACCTGGTTCCCTGGTTGCTAATTTCACGTTGAATTGATAGATAAAATTGAAATTGTTAATAACTAACTTATTTTTACAAAAATATTCATTTTTTTCTTCTTTAAGTTTGTTTTGTCAGTATCAGGGAATAAACGGGAAGGGACATCACGTAGTAAAAAAATGGAGTGTTTAAAAACAAGAGAACTATCGGTTTAGTAAGGCTGCTTACAGAGCGCCTATGAATGGTGCGTGCGCGCCAGGTTTAAATATAAAAATGAAAGGTTTCTCACCAGGAAATATCGTTTTTTTTTTTTCGAATGATTAAAACTATATCTATATTGTTTCTCACCTAAATGAATAAAATTGTTAGTGAATGGTTTTTCTCTGATAAATAAAAAGCCAAGTTAACATATATATATATTTATTAAAATTAAAAAAATATACAATATATTTATAAACATAGGATATTATTAAAACAAATATAATAAAAGAATATAAAATATTTCTTTTACAATATAATTATAATGATAGGATACTATTATTAATTTTGGAATTGTTCGATTTTGAAATGATCGGAGCAAACCTTGTAATAAGTGCGAATATTAGTTGATGATTTGTTGAAGGAATCAGCATTATTTACTGTATAATTTGTATCCATCACTCTCGAAGCTGTATATTCCGTGGAAAACAAAACAATTTTATATTTTTCTATTCTGGATATCCATCTCTGCAGCTCGGCACACATCTTTTCCTCTGCGGTATCATGCTGTTTAAGAACAAATATAAAAACTATTTATATTTTTTGAAATGTCAAAACATTAGATCAAAGAAAATCAATATTAATTTTATAATCATAATATTAAAAGTTTTCAGTGAAGTTTTAATTTAATTAAAATGTCCTACGAAAATATTGAAAATGTCAAAAAAAAAAATATATCGTATCTTTTATCTTTTATGTGAAAGGAAATAAATTGAGCTAAAAAACCAACCTGATTTTGGATATATGAAGGAATTCAATCGTTGACAATTTTGATCAGGAAACACATTGATTTTGTTTCTTTCGGTTTCGTGTGCTTGAGATGACAGTTATTCCTTGGTTTTTTGAAAATAACTGAAATTGATGGATGGGACCAATGGGAACAAACGTGTCTCGTGCGCATGCGCAGGCGACATTAGCCCTATCTATAGGGATAGAAAAATATTTTCATTCTGAACATAGTAACTATATCTCTAAAAGCACACCAAATTGCTCCATAGACTTGTCCCCCCTGGTCAGTATAAATCGAACTATAAATCGAAAATTGTGAAAATGTCATTTATAAAAGAAGGGGTAAACATTTCGGAGGAAATAAAATATCCAATTCATATAGGTAAGACAATCTCCCTTTTCATATATGATTTTATTAATACCGATATAACAATAACTAAATTAGTAATATTTATATTTATTATTCGAAGAGAATTTATTTTTGTTCTCAATGATACGAACAACGAGAGTTAATTTCAGAGATCTTACGATATAATCCTAGGCTATATATTTAATTGTGGCACAAACTTGTCAGAATCTTTGTGCATTTGTAAATTTTTGTAAACCGTCAACGAGAGAGTCTATTAAGGAATTGAATATCTATATCAGTGATTCCCAACCTTTTTTAGCCCATCGCCCCCTTTTCATTCAATTTTTCGACTAATAGCAAAAAAATTAATATAATATTTTGAATAGGAAAATTTTCACGGCCCCCCAACTGAACAGCACAATTTGGGAAAGACGTATACCTGCTGAGCATACATAAAAATTTACATGGTTCAAATTGAATTAAATTCATGGATTCTGTGATCTGCATCTATCTGCATTTACGTACAAAATATGATTTAAAATTTTTAACAAATTTATTTCAAAGTTAATAAAAATGAATCAAGTTCCTCAGATAACGTTTTCTTTTAAAAGTGAATAAATACAACAGTTGCAGAAATAGTGACTGAAACGTTTTAAATAAATTGTATAATTAATTAATTACTAACTAAAATAAACCACAATCAATGGCAAAAATTTATTTAAAAAAATACTCCTGACCCTAGGAGTACTAGGCAAGATTTTTATTCTTTATCTCTACCCAAACTTCTAAAAATTTAAAAATAATTTTATTTTTATGAAGAAAATAACAAAAATGGATCTTTTTTCGGTCATCTTTATTTAATGAAAACAAAAGTGACGTTTCAACTCTAGATTGGAATTATCTTCAGACTATTTTATTTTTATGACAATATTTTGTCCTCTTCTATCCTGACGATCCTGTAATTAGGAGATTTTTCTGTTTGATTTTTGTTCTTTTAAATTTTAGTAAACTTATAATTTTTCTATCTTTGAATACTCATCGCCCCCGCTTATTTATTGCCCCCCTGAAAACCCAAATCGCCCCCAGGCTGGGAATCACTGATTATATATATATATATATATATATATATATATATATATGGGTGATTCTACGCTATTTGAATTTTATTGGTCAGTGGAAAAAATATATGTTAAAATAATTATATCATTGATACTGTTTTCTTAAATAATAAAGAATATCGTGTTTTATTGGGGCCATTTAGTCAATTCACGATAACTGTTTCATTTTAGGAATTAATAGTTGAAAATAGTCATAAATGTCAGTATTCTGGGTGTCCCATTTCTAGTTATTTTACTAGTTTTGTTCGACATTCATTTATTTATTAACTTGACATAATATTTTTTACCATAATTATAAACATAAGTAAACCCCAAAACATAATTAATGAAAATACATTTTAAAAGTAATTGTTATTATAAAAAAAAATACTTGTTTTCACGTGACCTAAAAATGATGTCATCTATTCTGGAAAAATTAAAAGATAAAAATTTATCATAAAAACTGCCAAAGGATAACAATGGCCATGAGTAACAGGCGTAGTACAGTCTGAAGTAAGAAGCAAGTTTACGGCGTTGAGCATAATTCAAATAATATAGCTTTAGTTATTGTTGAATTGTCATAAAGTGTGTTTGGGCCAGTCGATGCAATATTTATTCTGGTAAATAAATCTCTTTATATTTTATCGTTACGTAACTCTACATATGTACAATGCAATGTTTATTGTATGTAAATGTCATGAATTACGTCGAAACTTTGGCAAGAAAGACGCGTATTGTTTTTTTTTAACGTAATGTGTGGTTTTGTCATTAGTTTGGCTGTCATTATTCAGGCACATTCAAGGGTTCGCATCCCGTCTAATGCGACAAAAATTTATTTCAATTGGATTTAGCTATCAATCCAATTTAAATAAATAGATACGGGGTCTAAATGGCCTTCGATGCCAAAAAATGGAATAAAAAAAAACTCTGTCAGGGAAAATACCCGCCCACGGGTAGGGACGAAATTTTGTTTCCTTAATATCTTATAGCTATAATAAGTATGTTTTTTTAATATTAATTCAGCTTTCATTATAAATAGTTAATTGTCTGTCACTTTCCTAGCTTAATTTTCACAATTTTGCCAATAGTGTTATTCTTCAGGTAACATATTTCTTCTGGTGCTAATAAAACTCAAAAAAATTAAAATATCTTCTGGCCTTTATCATTACAGATACGAAAATAATGTCAATTAAGGAAATCATGAATATTAAATTGAACAGAGTATATTTGGTTTCTGGACACAAAAAATCCAAATAGCGTAGAATCACCCATATATATATATTGATCTGATACAGACTTTTCCCTATTGAAAAATGATTACATGTTTATTAAAAAAATTTAAATTGGGGAAAAGTTATTCAAAGATATTATTCTCTGATTAGGATTAGGCTCTATTCACACGGGGATACTCAAATCTCCTAGCAACTAGGATACTGGGTAGCGAAGAGACTTGACATGTGTAATCCAATGGCGCCATTCACACGGGGAAACTCCAGTCGCCGATAGTCCGCGACTGCGCGACTCAGTTGCCAAGAGACTGGACATGCAGGTCTCCAAGCTACTCAGTCGCCTGGTTTCCTCGATACTTCCCAAAAAAATGAGCGAAAAAGAAACAAATCTGAAGCTAGTGAAGGAAATTGAACAATTTTGATTGAGTGGGAAGAGAGGGTAAATGATTTACATAAAAAAAAAGAATTTTTAGGAAAATGTTTATATAAAAAGATATTTAAATAGGAAGAATGAATGATCAAGCAGCTAATTATATTTCAATTTATTAATAAACCAGGGCCGACGTTTCGGTCACATATGGGACCATCTCAAGGCCAGGTTAATGTCTGAAAATATATATAATCCTCGCCAAGTGAATGTCATTCACTCTCTGTCCATGGTACGATAATAATAAAATTTGAGGCATTATCATGATTAAGCAACGTATAATTGTGTATGCCCAATATATCTTGGCGAGGATTATATATATTTTCAGACATTAACCTGGCTCTGAGATGGTCGTATATGTGACGGAAACGTCGGCCCTGGTTTATTAATAAATCGAAATATAACTAGCTGCTTGCTCATTCATTCTTCTTATTTGATTATCAACACTCAGCTATATATATATATATATATATATTGAAGGAGGTATACCTCCTTCAAAAAAAGATATTTTGCATATAATATCTACATATATTATAAAAAATCTTTTTCAAAGTATTCCCTAGTGATATTAATAAATATTTTTCATACTAGCCGCGCCGCCCGCCTTCGGCGGGCTTCGCGTCTAGCCAGGGGGCTGCGCCCCCTGGACCCCCAGCCGCTGGCTCGGGCCCGCCTGCGGCGGACCCTCGCCTTAAATATGAGAAACGGGCTGGCGTCTGAGACGGGGGCTACGCCCCCTGGACCCCCAGCCGCTGGCTCGGGCCCGCCTGCGGCGGACCCTCGCCTTAAATATGAGAAGCGGGCTGGCGTCTAGACGGGGGGCTACGCCCCCTGGACCCCCCAGCCGCTGGCTCGGGCCCGCCTGCGGCGGACCCTCGCCTTAAATATGAGAAACGGGCTGGCGTCTGAGACGGGGGCTACGCCCCCTGGACCCCCAGCCGCTGGCTCGGGCCCGCCTGCGGCGGACCCTCGCCTTAAATATGAGAAACGGGCTGGCGTCTAGACAGGGGGCTACGCCCCCCTGGACCCCCAGCCGCTGGCTCGGGCCGCCTGCGGCGGACCCTCGCCTTAAATATGAGAAGCGGGCTGGCGTCTAGACGGGGGGGCTACGCCCCCTGGACCCCCCAGCCGCTGGCTCGGGCCCGCCTGCGGCGGACCATCGCCTTAAAAATGAGAAACGGGCTGGCGTCTAGACAGGGGGGCTACGCCCCCTGGACCCCCAGCCTCTGGCTCGGGCCCGCCTGCGGCGGACCCTCGCTTTTTCTTAATTATAAAAAGAAAATTATTTTTTTTTTTTTTTTTTTTTTATAAAAAAACATTCACACTTTTTTCTCATTCACACTCACACTCACACACACATTCACACAGTCTTTTCGGCAACTTAGGCCATTTAAGACTTTAAACGATATCCGTTATTTATAATTATACATATTGGGGTCCAGGCATTCTTATATAAGTCATTTGGTATCCAAATGCCTTATATAAAATCATCGGACTGCCTGGGGTCCGAACCCGCGACGTTTGGTATATGAGGTTAGCACGCTAACCTCTACACCATGCCCCGAGGGCTAGAAAATTATTATTACTACGTATTCCAATCCAGTGCCTGCTTGAAGATTTGTTTACCTCCATAGAATACACAACTTCAAAGAATACTTGAATATTTCTCTATACATTTCCTATGGGAGAAATCGTAACTTTAGGAATTAATAACTCGAAAAGTTATAGGAATTTCGGGACCCGAGTATTTTTCCGGGACTCTCTATAACGTCCTCTATAAGACTGCAAAATTTCGTTTCAAAATTCCAATGGGAAGTTGGTCAAACAGAGCGTGACAGACGGACAGACAGACAGACGGACAGACAGACAGACAGACAGACAGACGGACAGACGGACACACCGCTATTATATATATAGACATTGAATACAATTTTCTAATCAAATGTATGTGAATAGTTTAAATTTAAAATTTTAATGTTTAGCAAAAATAAAGATAAAAAAATTGAGTAAAATATCTATTTGTTTAAAATTATTTATTAATTGTAAACAAATAATCGAGTGTTTTTATTTTATTTATTTATTTATTTTTTTTTTTTTAAACATTCACACTTTTTCTCATTCACATTCACACACTCATTCACACAGTCTTCTCGGCAACTTAGGCCATTTAAGACTTTAAACGATATCCGTTAATGAGTATTATACATATTGGGGTCCAGGCATTTTTATTTAAGTCATTTGGTATCCAAATGCCTTAAATAAAATTATCGGACTGCCTGGGGTCCGAACCCGCGACGTTCGGTATAGAAGGTAGACACGCTACCAACTACTCCAAGCCCCGTGGGCATTTATTTTTTTATAGCAAAGGTTTTTTTTTTAATTTAAGGTCTTGGAGGCCATATTTATTCAAATTGAAGAAAGCAAGTTAAAAACATAACCAAATACAAACTCTACAAAATTTTATTAACAATACCAGAGTAATTATTAAGAAAACTTTTTGTCCCTTCAAATGTTGATGTTTAAAATTTGGAGGGAACTGAGTAGGTTGATAGGATACTCGCGATTTAAGTAGCGGCCGTGTGAATATGACAGGCAACTACAGTCTCGAGTCTACTAGTCGACAAGTATCCGAGATTTGAGTATCCCCGTGTGAAAACAGCCTTAGGGTAATATATTTCGGCCTTCAGATCGACCTAACACCTGTTTGCCTGTGTAATGGTATTTTCTTGATTATTATCTGAAATATAGGTTGTTACACTCTGGGATTTGATTATGAAAATAAAATAATTAGTTATAATAAAGACCAAATACTTTTTCTTATTTCTATATATGTTAATATATATATAGAGAGAAAGTATTGGATTCATGTCAAAAATTCGATGTCGAGATTTTGATGGATATATACGTTTTGAGATCCCTTGAGATTAGTGGTTTTCGCGACATGGTCTGTCTCTCTCTGTGTGTGTGTGTGTGTTCAATTTTAAGCATGAAGGAATTGAGCTACGAGGTTAAAATTTTATATTTAAGTTTTGTACCCTCCTGGACCGTGAAAATATAAGCTTTTAAACAAAATCGGCCAAAGAGTACGGAAATTCACTTTGTTCCATTTTCTTCTCAAATCACAAGGTAGTCTGCTATTAATGGCTGTGAAACAAAAATTAAAAAATCCAGCTGGATCAAATTTCGACAGGTCAGCTGATAGTTGCCTGCTGACAGGAGCAGTGTTGCCATTTCAGTTAAGAGGCGGCAAATTCAAAAAGTCACCGACTTATTGTTTTGCCCTCGTACTAACTTCTCTCTAATTTCCAAGCCAACTTCCCATTTTTAAGAAATTTGTTTACTACGTTACTCCCTGGTTCATGTTCTATATGTGTACTTAATTCCAAATAGATTCATTTAAAATTGTGGATTTCTATAGAATATATACATACCGGTACATACATACATTTTTCCCATTTCATATTTACTTTCTCATTTATGTATAGAGATTATTTTAATGGTTAGTTATTCATGAACTTAAGATTTTTTGTGAATAATAACCTGTCCGGACTCTCACAAACACACACACAAAATTTCATCAAAACGGTTCAGTCGTTTAGGAAGAGTTCAGTCACATACACACGTATAGAAGAATTATATATATAAAGATTTTCATAGTCCCATGTTGTGTTTGTAAATCCTGAATTGAACTCGTTTGTTGGTTTGGCCTAAGTATGACTGATGACACTCGGCACAAGGAATTTCGTAGACTCCGGGGGATTCGTTTGGAAGAGAGTCTTTTTGATTTCTTATTAGGTTTGATAGCTTTTGGTGTGTGGCGAAAATGGGTTTTATGTTTTTCTTTTGGAGAATGCCGCCAATTTTATCTGTTATGCCTTTTATCTATGGGAGGAATGCCATGTGTGTTTAAATCTTCAAGTTCTGTTGTATTTTGTGTTGGTGGTTTTAGTTTTCCTCCATTGGGTATGTGTTTAAGTACCTGGTGTGTGTTGTAACCATTTTGGGTTAGTGTTTCGGTTAGTTTATTCATTTCTTTTTCTCGGTTAGTCTGAGAGATCGTGTTACGAAGGTACGGATTACTGAGTTTAATTGTGCTAGGTGTTGGTGGGAATCCACATTTAGATACTGATTTGTGTGGGGTTGGTTTTCTGTATACTGTGTGTGAGAAACCTTCGTTTAAGTTTTTGGTGATGAAGAAGTCTAAGAAATGGAGAGAGAGAGGTCTTTCTCGATTTCTAATGTGAACTAGATCTGGGGATGTATGCTATTGAGATGGTTTAGAAAGCTGTCCAGGTGGCTATTGCCATTCGCTTTCCGTCTAACCGGTCCGTCCTAAGGTAGCCATAAACAGGGAAGCCATTGAAGGGAAGGGGGGGGGACGATCGCACTCCCCCCCCCAAGGTTTTGGAAAAAAATAGTTAATTCTGAGCTTAGCCCGGTATGTACTATATTTCAAAACATAAATTGATTCATTTGTAGTCAGAATTTTACGTTCACAAACTATATTATTAATTTGTGGCATACATTTTTAGTTTAATTATCAGACAAAAGCATTTTTGTTTATTTGTCTGATCTTTTCTGGCTATTATTTATATATAGCAATAAAATATGGTTATTTGAATATTATATAGCACACTTACATCATCCCTTAAGTCCGCCATTTTGAATTACGTGAAATAATTCATTTTATTTACTCATTAATTTGAACTAACTGAAAAACAAAATGGTGGATTTATGTGGATGATGTTAGAGTAGTATATATTAGTCAAATAACTATATTTTAACACTATATATAAATAATAGCCCGACAAGATCTGACACATAAACAAAAATGCTTTTGTCTGATAATTGAACTAAAAATCTAAGCCAAAAATTATGCCTTCGTAATATAGTTTGTAAATGTAAAATGCTGACTGCAAATGATTCAATTTATGTTTTGAAATATAGTACATACCTCCTGCAAAATTCAAAAGCTTTTTCTTGTAAACCATTCACACGCAAATACTAGAGCAATACAAACTATTAGCACAATCGAAGCAGCCTAGAACAAAAGAGATGCGATCTAGATATTGACTGAGTTCCGACTGCTCGTATGTAAACAAGTATAGAGCCAAGGAATTTTTAAGGCTACCTTAGCACGCACTGGTTATCTAGGTTGAGAAACAACGAGTTTATTGCGACTTTTGAGTAACTTAGTGATTTCGACTTTTGGCCAGCTTTTTATACAAAATACCCCTATGTGCGTCGCGGGTTCGGACCCCATGCAGTCTGATGATTTTATTTAAGCCATTTGGATACCAAATGGCTTAAATAAGAATGCCTGGACCCCCAATAGATATATTAAACATACAAGTATCGTTTAATGTCTTAAATGGCCTAAGTTGCCGAAAAGACTGTGTGAATAAGAAAAAAGTGTGTGTTTAAAAAAAAAAAATTGAATATTATTAGATTTTTTATTGAAATTCTTATAATTTTTTTTATTTTCAGGTCCAGTCTTTCCTTGCATTTTCTGCGGGACAAATTTTATCAATTTATTTTTCCTGTTTAAGCATCATAAGAAATGCATACCCAAGACCATAAATATATTTGATAAAATTAAATTTGAACTCATAAAGAAAAAAGGTAATATCAATCAGCATTTTATTATATATTTTTATAGTATTAGACAAGATTTATTTATTATTTTAGAGAAAAACAAAGAAAAAACATCAAAGGACAAGAATAGAACAGTACCTGAGAGGAAAAATCAAGCTGCTGAGTTAAAAAATGATAGACAAAAACGCACCAAAAAATCCTTTGAATTGTGAATATTGTCAAAAAAAATTTTCATTTTTATCCAAGCTCTACATACATATACGAACACATACTGGCGAAAAGCCATATAAATGTGATAGCTGTAATAAACAATTTTCAAAAAAATATAATCTAAAGACACATATACGAACACATACTGGCGAAAAGCCACATAAATGTGATATCTGTAATAAACAATTTTCAAAAAAACATCATCTAAACACACATATACGAACACATACTGGCGAAAAGCCACATAAATGTGATATCTGTAATAAACCATTTTCAGAAAAACGAACTCTAAACACACATATACGAATACATACTGGCGAAAAGCCATATAAATGTGATAGCTGTTATAAACAATTTTCATTAAAACAAACTCTAAACACACATATACGAACACATACTGGCGAAAAGCCACATAAATGTGATATCTGTAATAAACAATTTTCAGAAAAACAAACTCTAAACTCACATATACGAACACATACTGGCGAAAAGCCACATAGATGTGATATCTGTAATAAACAATTTTCAGAAAAACAAAATCTAGACGCACATATACGAACACATACTGGCGAAAAGCCATATAAATGTGATAGCTGTAATAAACAATTTTCAAAAAAACAAAATCTAAACAGACATATGCGAACACATACTGGCGAAAAGCCATATAAATGTAATATCTGTAATAAACAATTTTTAGTAAAACAAACTCTAATCATACATATACGAACACATACTGGCGAAAAGCCACATAAATGTGATATCTGTAATAAACAATTTTCAATAAAACATTCTCTAAATAATCATATACGAACACATACTGGCGAAAAGCCATATCAATGTAATATCTGTAATAAACAATTTTCAATAAAACAAACTTTAGACAAACATATACGAACACATACTGGCGAAAAGCCATATCAATGTAATATCTGTAATAAACAATTTTCAATAAAACAAACTTTAGACAAACATATACGAACACATACTGGCGAAAAGCCACATAAATGTGATATCTGTAATAAACAATTTTCAGATAAACGTCAACTAAAGACACATATACGAACACATACTGGCGAAAAGCCACATAAATGTGATATCTGTAATAAACAATTTTCAAAAAAACAAACTCTAAACAAACATTTACGAACACATACTGGCGAAAAGCCGTACAAGGGCCGATAGTATAAAGGCCTTTTCAACCTTTTTAACCCTGAAAAACAGTCTCCTGGCATGTACCAGCTCAAAAAGTGAACATTTAAATGCAAATTTATTTTAAACTATAAATGTGGGTCCACGCTTATACCCACGCGTTCGACGAAACTATTTTCCTAGTAAATTTGCATTTAATCAAACAGCTCGCTAGTGGTGTTAACGTTAGAGCTGCGATAATAGCAAAGACAAAGTAGGTGTCTAAAAGTTTAAACAGTTTTTAATCGCTATATGGTATTTGCTACAAGATATTAAAAGAAAACGTGAATATTTTTGTTTATGGAGCTGATCGGAGGTGAAGATTTTGACGTCTGCATAATGTTATAATTAGAGACCGGATTTTAAGCAAAATGCTTATTGCTCAATTTTATAAGCAACCATTAGATATTTAATTTCTACACGAATTACGAAAAACTAAGTGTATTGAGATTGCATTTTTTGAGTTTTTATGCTTATTTGAACTTATTTTACAAATATTTATAATTTTTTTTTTTATTAAAAAACGCATACACGTCACATGTACGGCGTATATAAGGAGAGGCTGTTTGCCCCCCCCCCCCCCGAAATGTTTGATCGGCCCCGCAGTGTGAAAAAATATAGCCCTGTAAAACATTTTTTCCGCAGGGTCAAAAACTTAGATTTCGCAAAAGAGAAAATGTTCCGCGGGGCGGGGCAGAAAAAATTTAGTTTCTTTAAAAAAAAAATTTCAGCAGAAAAATTTTCGAGTTCAGGTCCTCCTCCCCCGGAAAAATTTCTATATACTCCCCTGGCACACACAGTCTTTTCGGCTTTTTAAGGCCATTTAAGACTTTAAACGATACTCGTTATTTGTAAATATATCTATTGAGGGTCCAGGCATTTATATTTAAGCCATTTGATATCCAAATGGTTTAAATAAAATCATCGGACTGCCTGGGGTCCGAACCCTAGACCCTTGGGTATAGAAGACAGGCGCGCGCTACCAGCTACGCCAAGCCCGAGGGCTATAAAATTTTTAAAAAATAATTCAAAACATTATTCAGAAAAAAACATTCATGTAATGCAAATCCTTCGGCAACTGCGAAAATTGCGCCTTCCCTACTCTGGCTCGGGCCCGCCTGAACGCTCCGCCCCCTGTGTCCCCTGGACCCCCCTACTTGGGGCGGACTGCGGGGACCCTCGCAGGGGGGTAATCTGGTGGGACTAGCCGCACTCTTTCGGTAATTTAAAGTTGCATTCTGTACTTGTTTACCTGAACATACAGTATATACAAATATAATTTTGAAGTTTTAATTTTTAAAATTTTATATTAAAATTAATTACATCCTTTACCCCCCCCCCCCCCCCCCCTTGTATCCGTCATTGGTATGAGTAAAAATTGCTTATTAGATGCTTTTTTTTTTTAACTTTTATGCTAAAGCACTTTTTTTCTATTTTTTTATGCTTTTTTGTCCGGTCTCTAGTTATAATTGACAGATAAGGTTTTGAACATAACCTCGTATTTTCAAAATATATATCTACTGTCAAAATTCACCTTGATTTTAAATAAATATATTTTAACTCTTAAATTTATTATTATATTAAATTAAATTAAAATATTAGCCTAAATTAAATTATTAATAAATTTGTTTATTAATTTAATAAACCATTATTAAGATTATTATGTATTATATTAAATATTTTTGAATGTAATAGATATTAAATATAAATAGATTTAAAAGTTGATTGAAATGAAGTGACAGAAAAACGTCCAACAAATAGTAAGTTAATTTATTTATTTTAAATTAAAAAAAAAAAAAATTTTTTTCTTTCTCTTACCTATATTGAAATATTAACATAAAGAGAGAAAGTATTGTTTTTTGTTTTTACTAGTACTTTGTTTTCTCTTTTTTTCCCCCAATGTGGGGCCTGGAAATACTTCACTTATTAAAATGTCTATATCCATCTCCGATCAGAGCGTCGATAAGAGCAAAGAAAATGAATCGGGATCAAAGAAGGATTCTCAGCGCAGCTCCAATATAAACAGCTCTATTCAAAAGCATGTTTCTATTTTCTTTGCTATGCTCTTATCGCTTATCGCAGCTCCAAAATAATCGCACCCTTAGAATGATAAAGTGATAAACTTTATTTCCACGCACATCTGGAGCAACGACAAATGAGAGATGACGTAAAAATTTACTTGAAAAAATTTTACTAAATTAAACCATTTACGGCGAAAATATTTACAAGTGTGGACCCATTATTATCCATATTGATATAATTTAAGATACTTTCATAAGCGTTGTAAAGTTATACATTTTGATTTTAAATAAATTTACATTATTTTTTTTTTATTTCAAAGTTGTGTTCCTCGATCCAAGCGTCAGTCCCTAGGCTTATGTTAAATTTGAAAAATATCTGATATTATATACACTGTTGATAAAATAATTATATGTTTTATATAAATTTAAGGTCTAAAGTTGGCATTTGTGCCCAAATACCGGGCGTTATTTTATTTACTTTTATTGTTATTTTTGTGTTGAAAATCAGTATGTAAACTCTCAATTCGTCAGTCGCTTGCTAAGTAATATTTTGGAAATAATTATTTCAACAATATACTTGGATTTGCTGTCTTTTCATTGTTATATTTAATATATAAAAGAGAAAAAAAAAGTATCCCATATCAATCAGCGGATTTTTTGTGTTTTATATTAAAAACGTCAGTCCCTTGGCGTCAGTCCCCTGGAAGGTTTCAGCCTTTATATCAAAAACGTCAGTCCCCTGGAAGTTTTCCAGCCGTATGGCTAAGAGGCTGATGAACTTATATATATATATATTAATACAAAAAAAAAAATCAGAGTGTTCCTATATGGATACAATAAAATTAACTTATTGTCTATCAAAATCATTACAAACAATTGAAATCAAAGTTACAAATTATGCAGAAGAAGAAAGATACTTAAAATTAATTTTTACTCTTTCGGCCACAAAGGCTATTTAGGGGTTTCTACGTATTACGTATAATTCTCAACAGATAGCTATCGGGGTACGTTTCATACGCTGATCCCTGGGGGTCACCCGGTCAAGGTATCGCCGCGCTGGGCATCGCTTAACCGACTGAAAATTAATTATCTTATTTTCTTGTTTCTTTAACATAAAAATATATTTAATTTAAAATACAATAGATAGATAGATATTCTCCCTTTGAGGTTTCATTTCTCTCTCTGTCTGTCTGTCTTTAGCGAAATTAGAAATGATACATAGCTATAATATAAATCTAAATACTCATTAAAGCCAGTTAGTTGAGAAAAGTTAACAGAGATTGTTCATTAAGATGTTTAGTAAATTTAATGTGGGTTTCTAATAAGCTTTGCTTCTAAACAGTAATATGATTAAAATGAAGAAGATAATAAATAAATAGATGCAAAATAAATAAATATCTCTCTCTTTGTTTTAAACTCTTTGAGATTTTATCATTATTATTAAATTTTCAAAAGAGAATGGAGGGGATGAACATTTTTAAAGATGATGTGCAATTGAGGAATTATCAAATTGAATGAAGTTGTGGATCAGGGTCTTTTAAATTTTTACTTTCTCTTGCCTATGTATATATGTAATATATATATATACAGTATATATATATACCATTATGTATATATGGTATTTAGGGAGAGAAAGTATTGGATTCATGTCAAAAATTCGGTGTCAAGATTTTGATGGATATACACGTTTTGAGGCCCCCTGAATCCAAAAAAAGTGGTTTTCGCGACATGGTCTGTCTGTGTGTGCAGGGTCGGATCTAGGGGGGGGCAGTGGGTGCACGTGCCCCGGGCGGCAGATATCAGGGGGGCGGTAATTAAAGAAAGATAAAAATTTCTGGTTACGCGGGTGGCAAAAATTTAGCGTCTCTAAAAAAAAAAAGGTAAAATAATTTGTCGGCCGGGAAAAAATTAAGGTTCCGCGCAAGAGAAAAATTTTCCGCGGGCGGCACACGAAAAAAAATTTTGGTCCCGCGGGCGGCAAAAATTTTGTGTCTCTTAAAAAAAAAAAAAAAAAAAAAAGGTAAAATATAATTTTGGTTCCGCGAAAAAAAAAAAATTTTTTGAGATCAGGAAAAATTTTGAAGGGGCGGCAAATTAAATTTTGCCCCTAAAAAATCTCCTAGTTCCGGCCCTGTGTGTGTGTGTGTGTGTGTAAGTGTCTAATAAACTTCAGAGACCCACCTTCATACAACCAATTCCTGAAACACGCCAACGAAACAACAATTCAAGCTGTCCTCAAATTTTCCATAGCATCAAAGCTCAAAATATAAGCCTTTGGACAATAGCCACAAGTGAAAGTTTTTTAATAATATTATTGTAAAATGTTTTTAATATCCATGTTTTCCTTAGCAATGTTTTTTATTATGTAATTTTATATTCTAGTTTTTTCTATGTTATAGTTTTGAATATTCTTTTTTCTTTATAATGAAATTTGTTAATTTGGTTGTATATTATTGTATTGTCTTATTGGTACCCTGTTTTTGCATTGTTTATTTTTCAAACTGTGAGGCGCGCCTCCCTAGGGAGGCGCGGACTAGTCTAAGGGGAAGCGCGAACATTGGCCCCCAGGACCAATTTTCCAAATGATTGCTAGTTTTAATATAAATAAGAATAAATAAAAAAATATTTTATATTTTTTAGCATTAAAAATTAAAAAATATGGGGATTGACTTCCCCGAGACTTTCTCGTATATTCTTTTGGAATTACGTCTGGGTGTGTGTGTGAACACGATTGCTTAAAAACCAAAGCAGCTAGATCGATGAAATTTGGTATATGCTCCTTACACTAAAATTGTAGATTTCTATCAACTTTTGGAGTAAATACGTCACTTGGAAGTAGTACTTTACTTAAAAAGTTTTTTTCAAAAATTTCGAAATTTTCAATTTTTTTGTTATATTATGATAAAATACTCAATTTTAAAAAGTTTTTATTCTTTGACATTTTTTCGAAAACTGGATAGTTTTTGAAATAATCACAGAAGAAATAGAAAATTTTCGTTAATTTTGATAAAAAATCAAAACAAAATCATACAGGTGTCATTAAAAAAAGGGTAAATATAAACAAATTCATTTGTTTCACAAATTCATTTGTTTATATTTGCCCTTTTTTTAATGACACCTGTATGATTTTGTTTTGATTTTTTATCAAAATTAACGAAAATTTTCTATTTCTTCTGTGATTATTTCAAAAACTATCCAGTTTTCGAAAAAATGTCAAAGAATAAAAACTTTTTAAAATAGAGTATTTTATCATAATATAACAAAAAAATTGAAAATTTCAAAATTTTTGAAAAAACTTTTTAAGTAAAGTACTACTTCCAAGTGACGTATTTACTCCAAAAGTTGATAGAAATCTACAATTTTAGTGTAAGGAGCATATACCAAATTTCATCTATCTAGCTGCTTTGGTTTTTAAGCAATCGTGTTTACACACACACACACACACACACACACACACACACACACACACACACACACACACACACACACACACACACACACACACACACACACACACATAATGCCAAAAATGGTATTTTTGGACTCAGGGAGGTCTAAAACGTGGAGAAACATCAAAATCTCGAAGTCGAATTTTTTTACGATTACATAACTTTCTCTATACGAGAAAGTAAAAAGGCCGGAAAATAAAGAAAAAAAAAAAAAAAAAAAAAAAGAAATTAAAAAATTTTTTATTGTTGTAAATATTCGAACTCATAAATTTGTAAATTTAGTAGATAAATGCATACAGGCCCGGAACTAGGAGATTTTTTTTAGGGGGGGGGGGGGGGGGGGGCAAAATTTAATTTGCCGCCCACTCCTTAAAATTTTCTATACAAAATTCATATCCTTTTACCTTTTTTTTTTTAGTAAATCTTTCTTTAATTGCCGCCCGGGGCACACGCACCCCCCCCCCCCCCCCCCTAGATCCGGCCCTGAATGCATAGTAGTTATCTTTTACAAGGGAAATTTGTAAATTTAGTATTCCAAAACCAGTGGCGGCTCGTGACCGAGACAACTGGGTAGGCGACAAATATATATAGGCCTATATATATATTACTTACGAAAAATAGAAAAAAAGAAAGAAAAAAGGCGTATTTATTTATTTTTGTAAATTAAATCTATTCGCCTATCTTTTAATTTAGAAAATAATTCAATAATTTGATCTGTGAAGTTATCTTGTTTCGAAATTTGAACTAATAAATCTTTTTCTATTGATAACAACGAAAGAGAAGACAACCTTTCCTGCGACATTGAGTTTCTTAAATAATTTTTTATGCGTTTAAAACATGAGAAATTGCGCTCTACGGTAACACTTGTCATCGGCTTAGCATAGGCTCCTTAGTTCATCGCCTAACCGTTCGACTTATAGCGCAGCGCTAGCTATCACTGCTGTGCGCATGCGCGCCTGTCTAGAAATGTGGGCAGCGGAGTGTGGAGCACAGAGTATATATATAAACAGAGAGCGTACTCAATGTTAATTTCTGGTTTTTGTCCGCCATTAGGGTGGCACAATCAGAACGCAGGGAATTTGCGCAAAATTCAAACCAAATTTTAGCCGCTAAATTTAAAATTATGTATTTCGTGTGTATATACCGGTATATATAAATATTATTAAGTAAAAAAAAAAATTTTTTTTAATAGAGAAATGATCTGGGAATTGTTTATGGAATAAATATCAGAAATTTTGGAAAGAAAATCTATTTATTTAAAAAAAAAATACAGAATATATTTTATACTTTCTGGAGTAGAGTATACAAAACAGAAAAATTATAATATGTAATAATGAACAAATTTATACAACAATAATAAATATTTTTTAAGGATATTTAATAACAATTGAAATAAAAATATTATTTATAAACATATAGAAAAATAAATTTTGTCTTGAGATTTATGGAATACACAATTGAAATAAAAAAAATTATAATATGTAATAATGAACAAATTTATACAACAATAATAAATATTTTTTAAGGATATTTAATAACAATTGAAATAAAAATATTATTTTTAAACATATAGAAAAATAAATTTTGTCTTGAGATTTATGGAATACACAATTGAAATAAAAAAAATTATAATATGTAATAATGAAGAAATTTATACAACAATAATAAATATTTTTTAAGGATATTTAATAACAATTGAAATAAAAATATTATTTTTAAACATATAGAAAAATAAATTTTGTCTTGAGATTTATGGAGTACACAATAGAAATAAAAAAAAATTATAATATGTAATAATGAACAAATTTATACAACAATAATAAATATTGATTGAAGCTTAATGACTGATGCAGAGAGAATTATAGACCGAAATTCCTCAAACTACGCTCATTTTTCGGCAAGGGTGTAGGAAGGGAAAAACAAATATAAAAAAAATTTTTATATTTGTTTTTCCCTTCCTACACCCTTGCCGAAAAATGAGCGTTGTTTGAGGAGTTTCGGTCAATAATAAATATTTTTTTAGAATAAATAACAAAATAAGAAATAAAATTTTTAATTATAAACAAACTAATATGTAAAATATATAATGGAATAACAGGGATGAAGAGGAATGCAGTCAGAGTTAGGGAGCTTCTATTAACTCAAACTCCTTTGCTGCAAAACGTTTCGGCCAATTTTATTATGTCATCTTCTGTTTCATAAGAACTGGAGATGGCATAATAAAATTGGCCGAAACGTTTTGCAGCAAAGGAGTTTGATTTAATTCAGGGAACCTAGCTATGGCTGCATTCCTATTCATCCCTGTTTTTCATTTCTACACAGTTATTTCTACATTATTTAAATGTGTAATAGTGCATAGAAAAATAGAAGAATATCAAACAAAAGTTAAGATAATGTTAGTAAAAAGTCAAATATATTTGTAAAAAAATAAATAATATGAAGGCAAAAGATGTTCATTTGTTTTATATGAGCTTCAAGACTCTGAAAACAAAAAGATCATAACAAAAAGAAAATAATATTTTAGAAAGTTAAATTTACCTAGGAATAAAAATTTTTGTGGTTAATTTTATTATTGCTTCTTTTATGACTGTTTGATGTTCTAAGCAATTTAGATAACGAAAATTACATTGCCGAAGAATTTCTTCACGAAGCAAAGAAGAAACATCAAAATCTAGATAAAAGATGCTCGGAAAGAAAACATTAGTTAATTTTACAATTTGTTCGATAGACTCTACGAGAGCTTCGGAAGGATAATTTAATGAGTTTTTGTCATAATCTTTAAGTGAAATCAACAAGTGGCATGATGTAGAATTAGGTTCAGATGTTAAGCAAGATCGGCAGATATCACAATCTACTTTTTTAAGAATTCTCCCTGCAACAAAACCTGAAACATAAGCTACTGGTTGAATTTCAAAACTGTTTGGGTCAAAATTGGTAAGGTGTTTTAAGTTTATACTATCAATTAGTATAACTTCTGATAGTTCGCTTTCGTTTGTTTTTGGCTTGTTATTTTTTTTGGATGAAAGATCTTAGGTCATCCAAAAATCTGTCATTATCTTCTTCGCAATTTCGGCCTTTTCCTTTGGTTATCATATTATTTATGACAACCGTTTTAAGGGCTGAAATAAATTGTTGACATGTTGGTTTGGTATTTGCATAGCCATGAAGGCGTATAGAACCAAACAAATTTTCCAAAGGATCTTGGTTTATTTGTCTGGTATTTAAATATTCAAACCTCATGCCTTTCAATTTATTCCAGATCAATTCTAGACATTGAATATTTGAAATCCAATGCCTAATTAATACTGGTTGTTTTTGAATTTGGCCATTCTTATAAAATTGCCAAGAAGATAATTCATTCTCTGCCTCTAACCAAAATTGGTGATGGGGAGAGTTTGTGGTTACGGATTTTCTAAGGATAGGGCCACATCCACTAGATGAATTACAAGAGTCAAAGAGATAATTTATTATCTCACAGACTCTTGCTGTGCCTAATGCAGATTGGGGTAAGACATTATAAGAAGCTGCAGAGTGAATACCTTGGGCAACAGAATAACTCAAAACTTGAGCCGCTAATTTGACTCTCATTTTTAGTTGATTGAATTTTGATGGTCTTTTTTCATGCCCAATAAAAAGGTGTTTCTCTGTTAGCTTTGGAGCGGCTCGTATCCTTAATTTGGAATCTTTATTGTAAAATTCTATAATGTGATCCCATTTGGCAATACCGTATACGGTTTCTATATTGCATTTAAGAAATAAATTTCGAAAACTTTTTAAAAGATGGGGGAAATCCCAAAAATGAAAAATTTCTAAATCATCTACTCTAAAGGCGTAAATATTGTGGTTTTCATTAAATTTATAAATGGGATCACATATAATAGAGTTAAGAGCACCAACATTTGTTGATGCCCTATCGCATATTGTGCAAATTGGTGTGAAACCTATCTTTTTTAAAATTGATAATATCTCCAGGATAATCTTCTTCAAATGGTTTTTATCAATTGAATGAGCCGTGAAATAATATGCAACAGGCTGTTTCAATTTTCCAGCAAGAGATCTTATCATGAAGACCAAGGCGTGTTTGGCCCTCCTTGGAGTTCTTCCCAGAGATCCTAAATCTTCCACACCAATCACACGATTTAGATTTTCATTGTAGTAAAGTGATTCTGGAAAAAAATATATTTATAATAAAAAATTTTATATTAAAAATATAAGTATGTCAAGTAATTTTTGTTCATAACACTAACCAGATAAAGAAATTTCATCCCACATTAGAGCAATTACTCGAGAAATGGGTTGAAGTCCTTTTACTTTTTCTTTAAGATGATCAAGAATTTGTTGACAAATTCCCGAAGTAAAGGGAATATCCCTAAGGACTCTTTTTAATGTGTCTGGAGAGGGAAGACAAATTTTCTGTCTTAAAACATTATAAAAACGAGGACTCATTTTATAAAGAGACAAAGAGAGGCTTATATCTTTCTCGTTCCATCTTCTTCCCTGATTTTTACGAAAATTGTTCCGTAATTCCCCTTCTAAGATGGTCGACAATGTATGGGAAATATATTTATTAGCCTCTTCCATAAACCTTTCTTTGCCCATTTTACGTCCAGCTTTTTCTAATATTTTAATTTTTTTGTGTTTAATTTGCAATCTCTTTAAAATTTGTCTTGTCTTGAGCGCATAGTTGAGAAGCTTTTTTCTTCGAGGAGTTAAATTGTCCTCAGTCATATTGAAACTTTCTAATAGTTGTTTTCTTATAGATGTTCGACTATCTGAAAAAGAATCAAAATTAGGCGAGTTGTCCAGAGAAAAGCTTCCAAGGAATTTGATGAATCATTTAATGGATGATCTTTCTCCATTTCTACAATAAATTCTGAAGAATATTTGGTGTTATCAAAACTATTGTCAAAAATATTGACAATTGTTTGATTTTCACTAATATTTATCATAATTTTACTAGAAAAATTACTTATCTTATCAGATGATTCATTTATTTGTGAAAGATCTTCCAGTTGACTGTTATTTTCCGCTAAGTTGATATCAGGCACAGCATTCCATTTTAAACGATTTCTTGATTTATTGAGATATTGTGAATTGCTAAAATGTTTGGTGCACAATACTGCTGATTTAAATAGAAATTTTGAATTACTGTTAATAATTATGTTGTTTTCGGAATACTGGGCCCAAGTCGAAGCTCTCGCAGGATCTTTTGGAAACCAATGTAATTTCATTATTTTGTCAGAATTTTTGCAATTTTTTGCTGAACATTTTCTTTTGCCTATAAATATTAATGGAAATATAATTAATAAACATATAAATATAATTAAAAACATTTTGAAGTGTAAAATAGAATCTAATACTTATCTCTTAAATTTAAAAAAATAAAATATTAACGAATTTAAAATATAGTAAATATCAGTATATCTAAAAATCACGTGATCATTTCATCGGACGACTTCCCTGCTCTCTAGCGGATAAAAGTGGCAATCTCTCACCGGGGTGGCAATCGTGACGTCACACAATTTCAAATTCTCCCATTGGAGTGCACCCCCCCCTGGTGTGGAGTATAGGCAGTAAATAGGCAAAGAAAAATATCGCCTTTACTTTATAAATACGAGGTTCTGAAGTGTTTCAAATTTTTTTTAATTAATTAATAAATATAGTAATTATTTTATGAAACTAAATATTTTTAAACTTAATAAATATAATAAAATTGATAAATATTTTTCATCTGTATATTTATAAGGTAGGCGTCGCCTACCTTGCCTACCCTAGCGAGCCGCCACTGTCCAAAACACACTAAAATCAAGATTTTTTTTATAGTGTCATCCTGTCCTAGTATAATAATAATAAAAATCTGGTGTGACTGGCGCACAGCACACAACTTTCTCTTACCCTTCGGTAAGAGAAAGTTGTGCACCGTGCTGGTCACACCAGATTTTTTGTGTCGAGATATATTTAGTTTCCCATAGCACCTTAGTTTCAAACTTGCATTTTAAATGTTGACTGCTTGAAATAAACTATGGTTATTTTTCAAAATTTTAATCTCATATTTGGACATTTTATACACAATATAGATTCGTAAATAAATACAAAATTTCATAAGAATTGGAAAAAAAAAATTTTAAATGCGTAAAAAGTTCCAAAGGGGGACCCCCTTTTGAATTGAAATTAACATACAAATCCCTATAGGAAATTAACATTGTTCCTATGCGAAGATAAGGTGGAAAGTTTAAAACGCGTAGAAAGAGGGAAGATAGTTTTGTGAGAGAGAGAGATATATATATATATGTTTTCTCTGAAACAATTAAAGACACAAAATAAAAATAAATGGGAATTTAAATAATAATTGATTTTTAATCTAATAAAAAGAAAAAGATTTAAATTCGGTTACCATGGCAACCATTTCTATCTTTCCTATGAAGCCCAAGAGTAAAGTGTGCTTCAAACAATTTTGAGGGCAAAACGAGAATATACATTTGAAAGAGCATCTAAAAAATAATTGATTTTTGAATTTTAATCAAAATCGTTAGAGCGAATTTTGAGAAAATCGAAAAAAACTGAAAAAGTACATCAGTAAAGTACTAGTACTTTTTGGCCGATTTTGATTAAAAGCTTATTTTCTCGGTCCCGGGGGGTGTTTAACTTAAATATAAAATTTCAGCCTCATAGCTCAATTCCTTCATGCTTAAAATTGAACACACACACACAGACAGACAGACAGACAGACAGACCATGTCGCGAAAACCACTTTTTTGGATTCAGGGGACCTCAAAACGTGAAGATCCATCAAAATCTCGACATCGAATTTTTGACATGAAACCAATACTTTCTCTCTATATAGAGTAAGGTGGGGCAAAAGTCCGCAGTTTTTCTTTGGGAATTTTTTTTGACCTTCCTATGAAAGATACAATAAAAATAGGAACATCCCCTGAAAGCCTGGTTAATTGGCTATCTTACATAATTTTTTTGGTTTCCAATTCGGTAGCATAAGAGTAGGAGAGGTATTTAAACAAAAATTTTCATTTGCGGACTTTTGCCCCACCGAGGGGGTAAAAGTCCGCACTAGCGGGGCAAAAGTCCTTAGGTGCAAACAATTGACCCTGCAGCGAACCCCGTCTCGAACAAGGGTATAAAAAAGACTTAATAAGAAATACATTAGGTATAGGTATGTTTTATGTATTTATTTTATTTATTAGAAATACACAACAGGCCTTATAACAATTAGTCCCCAGTAAGATTGAAGTTCATAATCTGCATAAACATTTCGGGTCGTGCTCGTTTCCCTAGGCTCATTAATCCTAGAAACTACTAGGTAGGGGTATTAGAAACCCAGAAAATACTAGGTAGGGGTATTAGAAACTCGAATACCATTGGATGACATTTGTTCCATTGGAGATCCATTGGGCCTTTTGCCCCGTCGAGGCCGCGGACTTTTGCCCCATTTAGCTATTTTCATCGAAGTGTTACAAAAAATTTTTATTGTTAACTGCAGAGAAAAAAAAGGTTTTAAAATATTTTTTAGGGTTATCAGCTTGCAATCAAAGACATTAGACAGTTAGAAAAGTGCATGCTGGTACATGTTGCAACCATGAGAATTTCCATAAATATTAGATGGAAGGTGACAAAAACATAAATTTGCTCATTGTTAACAATCGGCTTCAAACACGTTATTGAATTTCGAATCATCATCTGTTCTTGTTGTTACCAACCTAACAAAGTTGTTTAGAACAACGCCAAGTCTAACGGGGATTTTAAAATGAGGATTCGGACTTTTGCCCCGCGCGGACTTTTGCCCCACCTTACTCTATATATTACATATATACATAGGTAAGAGAAAGTAATAATAATAATCTATCTTTTTTTTTTTTGAGATTGCCTGCTGATTTCAGTCTCCATATTCATCCGCTTTTCCCCCTCCAAACAACTCAAGTCTCATCATCAACACTAAATAAAATAAGGAACTTTGCAATCGTAACTCAAACGAAACAATATATTAACCTTAACAGAGAAAATGCATTTGCTAGATGGAAAGTGTTAGAGAAAAGGTCAATAAAAAAAAAAAAAACATATACGTTGGCTTCAATAAATTTCCTGTTTTTTTTTGTTTTGCTTATCACACCCAGAGCGAGCGACATACATATTCGATTATTGTATCTCATAACAATGATATTTCCTATTTTAATATTGCACGCACACAAAACAAAGTCAAGACCTTTTGTATTTTCATTGAGAGAGAAATTATTTGTTCAATAAATACTTTTTTTTTTAAATTATTTAATTGCTCGAGTTGACGTTTTAATTTTGCTTATTGGATAATCGGAGAGAGAAGGGATTTTGTTTGTATAGAGAAAATTACAAAATAAATAAAATTAAGTTACCTACAAATTTACTTTATTTTTTTTTTTTAATCAATTATAAAATGATGTAAATAATCAAGCATCACGGGGACAACAAAACATATTATTGAGTTATAGAAAACTCACCAGGAATATGATGAATATATTGAGTTTTTTGATCAAGACAGTCCAATAACCTCGGGCTTGGTGTAGTAACTTTTTTTTTTTTTTTTTTGTTCTTGTGAAAATTTGTAAATTTAGAATTCCAAAACACACTGAAATCAAGTTTTTTTTTTTACAATATAAGAAATATAAACGAAAAATGGGGAATGACTTCCCCGAGACTTTCTCGTATATTCTTTTGGAATTACGTCTGGGTGTGTGTGTGAACACGATTGCTTAAAAACCAAAGCAGCTAGATCGATGAAATTTGGTATATGTTCCTTATTCTAAAATTGTAGATTTCTATCAACTTTTGGAGTAAATACGTCACTTGGAAGTAGTACTTTACCTAATAAGTATTTTCAGAAATTTCGAAATTTTCAATTTCTTTGTTATATTATGATAAAATACTCAATTTTAAAAAGTTTTTATTCTTTGATATTTTTCCAAAAACTGAATAGTTTTTGCAATAATCACAGAAGAAAAAGACACCTGTCTGATTTTTCTTCTGTGATTATTTCAAAAACTATTCAGTTTTCGAAAAAATGTCAAAGAATAAAAACTTTTTAAAATTGAGTATTTTATCATAATATAAGAAAAAAATTGAAAATTTCAAAATTTTCGAAAAAAACTTTTCAAGTAAAGTACTACTTCCAAGTGACGTATTAACTCCAAAAGTTGATAGAAATCTACAATTTTAGTGTAAGGAGCATATACAAAATTTCATAGATCTAACTTATTTGGTTTTTAAGCAATCGTGTTCACACACACACACAGAGAGATAGATAATGCCCAAAATGGTATTTTTGGACTCAGGGAGGTCTAAAACGTGGAGAAACATCAAAATCTCGTAGTCGAATTTTTTTACGATTACAATACTTTCTCTTTATATTCTATACGAGAAAGTAAAAATGTCAACGATTTAATCTCAATAATTAAAAAAAAAATAAAGCAAAGATGAAATTGTTATGTGAAAAAGAAGGTTAAATAATTAAAAATAACATTTTTATATTTGCTAAGACTTTGGTGACAACGCTGTAAAATGTATATATAAAACGATACAAGATTAAATTAATTAAAAAGCTTTTTATTATCTTTGAAGTAGACAGAAGAGGAGATGCTACGTTGGGGGGTGGGGGGGGGAGTTGAAGGTAGGGAGATGAGTTTATCTTGCTGCCAGAAAACGAAGCGCTCAATTGGCATCTCGAAGAGAAATTGCCGGAGAGAATTGCGGCAAGTTTGTCAGGGGAGAAAGGAGTTGGCAACCGTTTTATTAACTGCCTATAGGCATCTGGACGAAAAAAAAAAGAAAACCCCTTCGACCCCATCGATTTACTATTGTTTTTTGTCCTTTTACTTTTATTTCTATTTCTTTCACGACAAAGGTGTTGTTGTTGTTGCCCTCTTTTTATCTTATATTGAACTAGCTGTTGTAGGATTTTTTCATATTAATTTCTATTTTTTAGCCCTGAAACTGGAAGAGAATTTGAAGCTATTTCTGGGTATTTGGGTAGCGCTGATTCCAAAAATGCCATCAGTTTTGCCCCATCACGTCAGATTTTAGAGCTATAGAGAAAATAAAATTTTATTAGAAAATGTGCTCTAAAGCGGCTCTAATTTTATATTACCTGGATTTTTTAAGGCGACACCCTTTAAAAATATGCAGATAGTTATAATACATATAAATTTAAAGTTTCATCCGAATCGGAGGTCATTTAGACGTGCCGCAAACGGCTTAAAGTTTAGAGAAATCGAATTTTTTAAGTTTTTATTAACTTTGGACACCCCTAATACAATTTTCTCCATCCCTCAATGCAAAAAACATATTTCTATCATATTCTATAGTTCTTTGGCTTTCATTCATTCGTGAAAATCTGTTTTCTGTTAATTATTAATAAAATTATGAAAAAAACGTCATCAAAGTAAAAACACCAGTACACTCATTGGTCGAAAAATTTTTTTTTCTTTCACAAAAATGAAGAGAGATATAAAATTCTAGAAATATTTTCCATGCTGAATTGAAATATCGTTTCACTTTAACCATCAGGCAAGAATTTTGTGTGATATTAATTCGATTTTTCTAAACTTTTAGCCGTTTGTGGTACGTCTAAATGACCTCCAGTGGGCCGAAACTTTAAATTTATAGGTATTATAACGATCTGCATATTTTTAAGGGATGTCGCCTTGAAAAAATCGAGGTAATATAAAATTAGAGCACATTTTCTATTAAAATTTTATTTTCTCTATATCTCTAAAATCTGACGTGATGGGGCAAAACAGATGGCATTTTTGGAAACAGCGCTAACCAAATACCCATAAATAGCTTCAAATACTCGTTCAACAAATTCACTGTGTAATGGATTTAAGAATTTTAATCTTTGAAGCGAATTTCTATGAAATCGAAAAAAAGTGGAAAAAGTGCATCAGAAAAATACTAGTACTCTTTGACCGATTTTATTCAAAAGCTTTGTGGGACGTCCCATGGGGGCACCTTACTTAAATATAAAATTCCAACCTCCTCGCTCTGTTCGTTCTTGAGATATTTTCTTCACAGACACACTATTTTTGAATCTCGAGACCTCAAAATCTCGACACCGAATTTTTGACATGAATCCAATACTTTCTCTCCATATATTAACATATATAGGTAAGAGAAAGTAAAAAAGACTGTATTGCACATTTTCTGTGTCAGTTTCACACGTGTCGTGCAAGCGGGCAGAAATATCAATTTCCCAGTGCTACACTGCGTCATCTGCGTCTCTACGTCACCTGTCATCATTTAATAACAATCTGCTTAAATTAAATTTACAAAAATCAATTTCAATAATGTGATTTGCTTCTACACTTTATATCGACATATTTATAGTTTGTTTTTCCCCATGAAAAAAGGTAGTAAAATCTCTTATATTATTGACTTGCAAGATCTTAAGGGAAATAAATTTGTTTATTTGAAAAATTTAATAAAATCCCCCCTTGGGCGCCGCCAAATGAACAACGTTATATTGAAAAAAAAAAAAAAAAAGAAAATGTCTCTCTTCTCTCTTTTCTTTATAATAATATATTATAGAATAAAGAAAGGAACAACAAATTTTTTTTTTTTTTTTATTTTCTTCTATCTATATGCTGATTTATAGAAAATATTACGATATTAAGATTTTGATAGAAATTCACGTTTTGAGGCTTTAAAATTCCAAAAGTGTCTCTGTCTGTGAACAAAATATCTCAAGAACGAAAAAACTAGGAGGTTGAAATTTTATATTTAAGTTAGATACCCCCCATGAGACGTGATACGAAGCTTTGAACAAAAAAACACTAGTACTTTACTAATGCACTTTTTCAGTTTTTTTCGATAACTTCATTCATTTTGAAAATTGAAGCACTCTTTACTCTTGTACTTCATAGGAAAGATAGGAGAAATGGTTGATATGGTAACAAAATATAAATATTTTCTCATGTTTATGAATTTTACATCTTGAATTCGGTGGAAACTAAACATATGTCAACACGAAAAATCTGGTGCGACCAGTTACACCAGTTTTTTGAATTCAAAATTTTAATATTATTGTACAAGAATAAAAACAAAGCGATAGTAATTAGCTCTAGCGGCAAGGATATGAAATAATCAAAAAAAATATACTACGAGTATATTTCTTTGAATAACAAAACCAAATAAATTTATCGCTAAAATAAATTATTATCATAAATACAATAATTTTCTCAATTCCAATTATATTTTATTTCATATAAAATTTTTACATAAATTACAGGTGTTAAAAATAAAAAAAGTATTTGTATTCTTTGAACTTTATTTTTTTTTTTTATAATAATATAAGCTTATACAAATGGATCCCAATATTAATATTATTTAATAAAATAATTTTTTTCTTCATATTATTAATTTTGTCATTAAATTATTTTAATTTATCAATTTTTTTTTTCCAATTTAATATTGCTTCAAAGAATAAAAACAAAGAGACGCAGAGCGCTCTAGCGGAGACAAGTCCAAACAATCAGTCTGGCATCCACTTGTCCATTCGTTCGGTTCGTTTTCTATAAGTGATTTTATTTAGTGCTTTAAAAAATTATAAAAAGTGTTCAGTGAGTTTAATTTTCATTGTGATGCGTCTTCAAGTATTAAAGTGAAGCACCTGCCATCACCTTTGACTCAGGTATAGTCACACCAGATTTTTTTTGAAATAGAGATCTAAGGGATATTGAAAAGAGAATAATTATTAGTAAAGAATAAATAATATACGTTTTTCACACCCATCCAAGAGAGAGCCATTATTTGTAGTAACTTAACAAGTAAATTCATTCTCTCTGAGTCACTTTATTTAGACGATAGATTTGCGATCGAGATAATAGAATGTTTTTATGTTATTTCCAAGAATAGCTGCCTCTCTCGCCGGCCAGCGACAATGCCTGGAGGGGAGGTGCAGGCGCCACTTCCCCTCCGCGCGCCGTTTCTTTAGATGCAATTAAAATACGCTAGAAAAATTAAAAACTCTGCATCTTAAATTGCGTACAACTCGCAAACTACGGCCCAAAACAAAAAACAAAATATAAATAAACAAATGGTTTACAGTATGTACGGCAAATGTACCATACTGTCGGAAACTAAATATATCTCGACACAAAAAAATATGGTGTGACAAGCACAGAACACAACTTTCGGTATGCTGTGTGACCAGTCACAATACTCTATCTATAATAAAAAAAAATGATTTTATTTAAATTAAACTAAAAAGAGAGAAATAATTTAATTGTTCTTGTAAAAATTGTTGAATATTTATGACTTAAAATAAAAGCGTGGGGCGCTTCGAAGTGATTCCGAGACTCTAAGAATATACAATACCTTAAGCTATCAATGTGCGCCCCACGCTTTTATTTTAAGTCATAAATATTCAACAATTTTAACAAGAACAATTAAATGATTTCTCTCTTTTAAATTCAATTTAAATAAAAGCATTTTTTTTTTGAAAGTTTTTTTTTTTTATTATATTCCCATTCACACACTCACATTCACACACAGTCCTTTCGGTAATTTAGGCCATTTAAGACTTTACTTTATTTGTAAATATA